>LOEQ01000884.1:122052-138215 GCA_001685075.1 Bramus lutescens
AGCCCTTGAAATGGTCTGTTGCTAGGTTCCCACAGAGACAACAAAGACCCCAATGGTACCTACACTCAGAGGCTGGCAAAAGAAGCCACAAGGGCCAATGTGTTCACAGCCTACCTCGTCCCCAATAAACTACGCAGGATGTTTCATGCTAACAGCAGAGTAACGCTAAGAGACTGAATGATTAAATGCCAGTCCGCCAGCCAGACTACATTTGTTTTCTGCTTGAAAAAGCCACTTTCATTTTGTATGACAGCTTTCTTAACTGCAGCATAGCTCAGAAAATGACAGAGAGCAAATGAGAATAAGCGATTGTAAACTGGCAAACAACTATTTGCTACTATTTGAACTACCATTAAACTGTTCATTCAATTTCTAGGCAGAGGCTATCACTCAGTGGTAGAACTGGAATATAAGCATTATTTATTTGGTAGCATTACTGTGCCATCTAATATTAAGCCAAATCTTTTCAACGAAAATCAGAGTATACAAAAATTGCCTTGACTCTCAGTTACAAAATGTAATGCCTAGCGTTGGCTTTTTGCTTCTCTACATCCACTCTCATTGCTATTAATGAGATGCTGAGATTCTGTTTTCACAGCATTATACCCATAATCATAATGTCCCCACTAGCAGTTTATCCGGACCAGAAATTGCTTGCACCAAGCAGAGTTGAAATTTTACTTAGCTAACTCTGAGTTTCATTTAATATTGTTTATTTACTTTAGGGATAGGCCTTCTCACAGTTTCCATATTCTGTATGACAGAGTTGTTTTACTTTGAAGAACTAGGCATTGTTACACAAATAACAAGGTCAGTTACTGGGTGCTCTGTGTACTTTACTTTCTGTTAACGTGTGCATCTTCTTAGTGGGGTAAATTGTCTGGCCTCACGATAGACAAAGATGTTCAGGCTTATCGAGGTTAAATGATTTACCAAAATTGTAAAGTTTGACCCCACTTCTTGACAGTTCATAAGCTTACAGTATCGGGGTGCTTCTCAAAGAGAAATACTTGCTAGTGGCATTGCCTAATTCACCAAGAGAAAATAAATTTAATTATTCAAAGTTAATCAATTACTATTTAAGATATAATCTTTTTAGGTAAATGTGTCAGAATTAGAGTTCTACATGAAAGTTAAATCTTTATTTTCTATCTGATGGTTGTGTATGTAATATAGCAATACATATATTTTTTGGGGGGGTTAGATATAGGGTTTCTCTGTGTAACAGCCCTAGCTATCCTGGAACTAGCTTTTGTAGATCAGGATGATCTTGAACTCACAGATCTGCCTACATCTGCCTCTCAAGTGCTGAGATTAAATGCATGTGCCACCACCACCTGACTAACAATACATATTTAAAAATATAGACTACATTAAAACTTTTTGTTTTTTAAATTTAATTTTCATGGGTTATATTTTGCTCATATTTTTCTTCTCCCTGAATTCCTCTCAGATGTTCCCCACTTCCTTACTGGCTTTCTTTAAAACAAATGACAAATAAACAACAACAAAAAAACTCCCCACAAAAATAAAAAAAAAACAGAACAAGTGAGCAAAAGATCAATAAGGCAAAAAGTGCCACAATGAAATAAATTTCCACAAAAATCCACAGAGTTTGTTTTGTGTTGGCCAACTAATGTTGGGCACATGGGGTCTGTCCTAAGTTGTGGTTAATAAGACCCGGTGACACTTTTTTGGAGAAGACTGATTTTCTTTTTGCCAACAACTATCAATAGGAAATAGCTTCATGGTTAGGGGGTAAGACTTCAAGTCCACTTTCCCTTCTTAATGCTGTGACCCCCCCGTCTGGCTTGTGTTCCTGTATGTGCTGCTACAATCTCTATGAGTTCCCGTGTGCACCAGTCCTATTGTGTCTAGGAGACACTACTGTTCCTTGGAGTCACCCATCACCATTGACACTTGAAGTCTTTCTTCCTCCTCTTCCATGTAGACTCATGAGCCTTAGAGTATCTTCTAAATTTTTTCTTCGAGTCTATACTCACTAACGCTTTGTTTGGTTTCTGCCTTCTTGTTTTTTTTTAATTTATTGACTGATAATTTCATACATGTATGTAATAATGCTTCTTAATCAAATCCACTCCCCTGTCTCTTCCCTACAATTTCTCCCATATCCTCCCCACCATGATTAGATCTTAACAGCATGTGTCTTTTTTATTAACACACTGTTAAGTTCGCAGCACTCATAACTGGTGTGAGTTTGTGTGTGTGCCTGAATGGCCATCTCTATCAAATACTGTTTTATTGAAGATATATTTATATGTGATATAGCTGTTCCATTTAGAGCCAAGTACACCATAATCTCTTGTTCTCTGTACACTGATCAATTGTTGGTCTCATTATTAGTTGCTGTCTACTGTAAAAAGAAGACTCTCTGATGTGAGTTCGGGAATACACTGATCTATGATTATGAAGATAGAATTTAGGGGGCAGTTTATTATTTTGTCCGTTTACCAGAAAAGGTTCTCACCTATGGTCTATATCCTAGCCAGACACCTTTTTTTTTGCCCAATTAACAGTACAAATCATGAGCTATATATAGTAGAGTGAGCCTTATATCCAATCAGAAAATGGTTATTCCTAAATATTTGTTCTACTGGGCATATTTTGCCAGGATAGTTATTATTGTAGCTCTTGGGGTAGAGCTCTATAAAAGTCTTGATTACTTTTCTGCCCCTGGAGTATGCAAGTCATGCACAGTGAAAGCTAGTCATTAGTGCTGAAGCTTCCAAGTTCATACCAGCTTAATCTCTCCATGTCCTATACTCAGGCATGTAGGGTCTTTAGGAAATAGGGTCTTAACTAACAATTTCCGGAAAAAGAAAGAAGGAAAGAAAGTTCTATCTAAAAGGGAAATAGAACGCTGTATCTCCAGAGCTCCTGACATCTCATAAACATCATGTTTGGTTCCAGGAAGTGTCAAAGTAGCACTTATCATTTCCTCCAACAATACAAATAGAAATGCTTTGTTTTCTAGGAACAAGCTGGGTCTCGATGAGGGACATAAAAGGTTTGGAAATGACAAAGAGAAACTTAGAAGAATTATTCAGTTTTCCAATCATCTTCTTAGAAGACAACTTACAGTGAAAACAAGGAGAGCAGACACTGAATCATTTAATTCCTAGAATTCAGATGCCTCGATAAGGGAAAGGCTGTAAATACAATCTCGTCTCTTCTTGGGAGGTCATTACCTAAATTAAAGTATTTCTTGTTTTCAGATAGTTAGAGAAAATGAACCAGAGCCAACAAGAAGGAAATAGGTGAATATAAAATCAAGATGTTTTATGTGGCAGGATTATATATGTGTCACTGTTATTGTACTGAAGTTGACCTAATGGTAAATTACAAATTGCATTTCCCCAAGTCCTTATGAGTCTTTAAAAAGACCCAACAGAAAATACCTTTCAGAATGTTTTTGAACAAGATGAGACATTAGCTGTCCTGTGAAATCTTAAGAATATCCAACTTAACATATTTGGGAACAGCTCAATGGGAAAAGTACATTAACCTTTGTGCTATTTTCTTTAGAAGCAAACACGAGATGAAAAATAACCTCAGTTGTTAATTGGATGTTTATCAGTTTTTACAGATTTTTTATAAAATAAAAAAGAAAAATCATTCCAAGAAGATGAATTCTGGAGCTACAAAATATAAACAAATGCATAGAATTACAACTTTTATGTACAATTTTAATTACCCTATTGTTTCTACTGAAGCAGGAACTAGACTGACAATTAAAGATTAAGATTTATGTAAATGTTCTGTATATATTTAAAGATGTTATATTGCTTTCTATGACGACTGTATTATATGAATCCAAAGAATGTCAGGCATGACTATTCGGAGGTCTGGCAGTACCAAATCAGGGAATGAATAGATGATATGTACATAAATGAAACACACACACACACACACACACACACTTCAATTAATTATCTATGAATAAGAAATACAACAAAATCTACAGCTATACAATGAATCTGAAAAAGAATAGCAGAATGATGAGCTTCATCACACTGTATCAGTAAAGACATAATCATGTATCAGTAAAGACACTGACCTCAGATTCCTCTATATGAGACACTATACACACACACACACACACACACACACACACACATTGGCTCCATTGTTAGTGTATGAGTTCATTAGACATGAGTGCCTCAGCCATTGAGAGGTTGACTACAGGGTGAACATATCAAACACTAGAAGAAAAGATATCTATACATCCTTATTGGATTTTTCCATAGAAAATTACAAGAGTAGCCACTGGGATCACTAAGTCTTGGTTGTGGAGGATCTTTATACTCTATTGGCACTGTAAGTGTCTGACACAGTTTCACAGATAATATTGTCAGGCCTTCTCAGGAACTAGAAGCAGAGCACTTCATACAATTATTTCTTTCCTTTGAGTGCACATGTTTTTCTACCAGTGGTAATATACAATGTACAAAACCATTGATTACTCAATAACATGTACAGAAATTAATGAAAAGCTACATGAATCATACACAAGCACAGGCACATACACAATTACATACACACACAAGGAAGTCAGAGAGACAGAGACATGAAGAGATGGACACAATATGCATACCCACATCAGATACAAAGACAATCCACAAATGATAGTAGTCATCCAGTTTTCAATTTCAAAGAAACAGAGATTGATAAGTTTTCAGTGAAATAATTTAAAATAATGTGACCACAAACAGTGAAAAATAAGACCATGAATTTTAAGGAATGCACGAAGGATTATATGGAAGGGATTAAAGAGAGGAAAAGAACGAGAAAGATGTAATTATATTATAATTCCAGAGAAAATAAATGATTTTGAAAGTCTGGAAAGATGGTTCAGCAAGTAAAGGCAGTGGCTCATCTTTCAAAGGACCTGGGTTCAATTCCTGGTAGCCATGCGGTGATTTACATACAATCATCTGCAATTCCTGAACCAAAAATCTCTTCTGACCTCTACAGAAACCACACACACACACACACGTTAAACAGAAAACATGTGACTAATAGTCCATACACAAAAAATAAAAATAAAAATTTTACATTACTTTCTGAAGGTGGCTTGTGGGTCCACAAGGAAGCATGGATGAACATTTCCCTGAAATCAATAAAAATAAAAATATAGGATCTAAACATTAATTCAACAGGTAAATAGAATTTTTATTAAAAAAGTAAAGAGAAATAAGAAATGAGAATGATTATACATTGAAATTAATTTAAAAGTTGACATAGAGAATCAAATAATGCTTGATCAAGAAGAAAAAAATCTGAAAATTCA
The DNA here is from genome assembly GCA_001685075.1 of Bramus lutescens. Taxonomy (NCBI): domain Eukaryota; kingdom Metazoa; phylum Chordata; class Mammalia; order Rodentia; family Cricetidae; genus Bramus; species Bramus lutescens. The sequence goes on from LOEQ01000884.1 coordinate 127,364, forward strand.
TAGGAGTATAAAAATAATTGTCCAAATTACACAGTAAGTGAAGGAAAGCAAAAATCCCCCCACAAAATATGAGAAAGTATATCCTCCAGTGAGACAATGTTGATGTAATACTTCAGAGATGGATGGTGGTGGCAGGATAAAGAGCTAGTTTGTATTACAATTTCCCCAAATCTTTAGAGATCAGCAGAGGTACATGAACCATAGTCACAGTTCGAGTAACTGTTTACATACAAATTCAACCCAACAAGGAATTTCGCAAGTTATATTAAAACTGAAAAAAATTAACATGATTATTCAACAGTAAGAAAAATTAACTTCTGCAAGAGAATGCTCAGGTGGTTGCGAGCTCTTTCTAAAAGCAATCCTGTATGTTGGGAGAAAGAGTAGATTAGGACATAAACCCACTGTTGAAGAAAACTGTACAAACCTGGAGAATTCTTTTTCTAGCAACCACTGGTTTCCTCCAGAAAGAAAGTGGAGCTAATAACTTTCCCAAGCAAAAAGCTGACAGTCATTGTCGCCACCAGAACTGCCTCAAAGAAATTCTGAAGGGAGTTCTTCAAACTGAGACACAATGGCGTTCACTAATTGTATAAAACCAGTGCGTTTATAGAGCTCACAGGCAAGGAAAGCACATAGTCAAGTTAAGAGTATCAAAATTCAGTTTTGGCACTGTGTGAGACACTTACTTCAGGACAGCCAAAGCTACCCAGAGAAACACTGTCTCAATAAACCAAAATAAAGAAATAAATATATAAATAAATACATAAATAAATAACTTTAATAAAAAAGAATACTTCCTTCAAATCAAATTCTACAGTAACTTGATATTGAATGTCAGACATGAAAATGTAAATTGGCACATCGATCTGGAGGGATGACCCAGCAGTTAAGAGTACTGGTTGCTTTTCCAGGTGATGTGAGTTCAGTTCCCAGCACCCGTGTAAGGTGGCATACAACTGCTTGTTAACTCCAGCTCTCTCCAGAGGGACCTGAAACCCTCTTCTGGACTGGGCAGGCATCCTCCCTCACACACCACTCTCACCTCACATAAACCAAGATTAAAATAAATATTTAAAAACTTCACAGTGTGACATCAATAGATAAAGTGTTAGAGAAGAGTAAAGATAGTGGAGCTTTATTCTTCATCAAACGTATGCTGTTGCCTGACCTAAAAGAGAAGTTGTCCCATGTTTTGTTAAAGTTCACGGTGATCCCATGATTGTAGAACCACACACACACACACACACACACACACACGCACACGGGATGTTGCATAGGGCAGAGAGACAAAGAATATCAGCAACATTGAGCTGGTTACTCTATCAATTTAGCAAAATAATAGTTTTTGGTTCCCCTCTGGGACCCACTAATTTCCCCACCGTGGGTTCTTTACCAGATTGGTAGTACCAGATGTAGGTTCTTCCCATTGAATCAACCTTAACTACTACTATAAAGTAATTGGTTACCTAATAAACTGTGTCATACCAGTCACTGTTGGCGCTCACATGATTCACAGTTGGGTAAGATCACTGATGACTTTCCACTGAGGAATTCTAAATTAACTCCTGAACAATGGCTAAGGAGGACTCTCACAATTGACACTGGGCTTTATACTTGATAAACTAAGGAGGCTGGGAAGAGCATTATCTCTGGTATATGGTTACTACAATTTGCATTTCCACAGTCATAGATTAGCATAGCTCTCAGACTTCACAAGAGACAATTCTGTGTTGTGAGTTAATGTCGAATTTCACAGAAAGTGTCTGTGGAGTACTCACTCTCAAGGGGAGAAGCATTTATACCCATCCCACCGAAGCTCGGGGACCATTGTGTAGGAGTAGCTGGGAAGATGATAATAGCAGTTGTGGAGGTCCAGATATAAACGGTGTCCTCTGGAAACGGTAGAATTACTGTACCAATGGACTCACGATAGCTCTGGTTCCCTTCACAAGACAAAGCTAGCCAACATTCCAGCAGGGCTCACATGTCCCACCTCAGGTTTCTAGGGGGTGGGGACTCAGTCTACCTTAAGAATAAGGCTCTTGTAGGTGGACCACACTTCAATGGATGATGATGGCCTTAAGCAATGCGCAGCGCAATTTGAAACTGACATGGGTAAGGAGGGAGTTTGGGTTTAGGGAGAGGATTTTGAGGGAATTAAAGGGATATGTGGTGGTGAATATGATCAAAATATACTGCATATGTGTACTTAACTCTCAAAGAACTAATAAAAGAGTTTAAGTTTTTAAATAAGTATTTGTCTTTGAAAATGTATTAAAATATACAAAACTTTACAGAGACTTAGAAAAAAAAGAGAAGAGTCTAACGCATAAAAGTAAAAATTAAATAGAAGGCATTACAACTCATGTAAAATATAGAGATAATAATGATAATTAAACAGCTGCATATGATAAAATATAACAATAAAAAGATAATTATCTTTATTTGTATCTGATGGTTTTATGCAAAATATTCAAGAACAAGTTGGATATGTAGAAGAAACAGATACATCCCTGTCTTAGTTTCCTATCCTGCTGCTGTGATGAAATAGTCTCACAAAAGCCACTTTGGAGAGAAAGGGGTTGGGGGCTCATAATTCCAGGCCACATACATCATGGCAGGGGAAGTAAAATAGCAGGAGCTTGAAGCAACTTGTCACATCACATCTATAATCCAGACAGAGAGGAATGAATTAATACATGCATGGTAGGGCTCAGCCTGCTCTTTTCTTTCCATCCAGTTGAGGAACATATTATTTTATAAGCTTACTTAATATATATATATAATTATACATGTATAAATATAAATTATATATATAAATATATTTATAAATGTATGAATATTATATATATATATATTTAAACTGAATTAGGCCACATGCAGTGATGAAAATGGTCCACTTAGGAGACCATAGACTACTAAAACTCCAGTGTGAGGCATTAAAAAAAAAAACCTTTCCAAGTTGTTGCTCGAAGGAGGTTCTTAGTGCCCTCCAAAACAAGATGAGCTTAGCTACTGTGCTTTGTTTCTTCAATAGCATAAAGGTAAGACCCTGTATCTGAAGATAGCACACAATTTTGACACAGGGCTTGAAGGAACCAAGCTCAAAATGACCTCGAGGTCTAGCTTTCTGTGAGAGCTGTCCAAGGAGGAAAGCAATCAATAGTACTACTCAGAAAAATAGCCTACAAATACACTATTAATCCCCAGTAAGACATCCCAGGGGTGCAGTAGTAGTACTTTCATCTTGAGAGTAACCAATAGCTATCTACTCAGACCCAAATTCCTCTTAATAGAGGGGAATTCAGGTCAGGTATTGCAAACCTATCAAGCTCCCCATAGCTGGGGGTTCATAGACCTTAATGGAAAATCTGATGTGGCATTTTCCTAAACAAGCATAATTTCTAACTGCATCATAAATACTTATCCTTTACCTTAAGATGAGTGTTATCTCACTGTTCACCAAAGGACCTTTTCTTCTCGGCACATGGAGACTTTTAGAGAGATCCATATCGTACTGAGATAGGAGGGAATAAATGGCCACATAGATCCCATCCCCAGTTGGTGCATCTGCAATGCAATTCCTTATATCTGTGCTTCATAGAAAACAGCAGAAGTGGGCAAAATGGCTACAAGGGCCAGAGCACAAGGTTGCCAGCTTTGAGTGAATGCCTTATAGACATTTATACCCATGAAATCTCAAAAAATATGGTTGCCTAATATGTATGGAGGGAACCTCACAAGGTCCCACACTTTAATGCATGTTACAAGTACAATGGCTACTGAAACAAAAGTCTTTTTTCTCGAGGTGTGATCCCTGAGAGAGATTTTTTCATTCTCAGGTGTCAACTTTAAACACATGTACATAACACCAATGCTAAATTTACTCAATAGGTTGTATATTGTGTGAACATGTATGTCTATATGTGTAAAAATAATAATTATAGAAGCCATGAACTTCAGAGATATTAGGGTAAAATTGGCATAAACATGGTGCTCAAGAATAAAACTTAAAATATAAAATGAAATAACTAGAACTCCTAAAATTTACATGATATAACAAAAGACCCCAAATATTGAATGGGATCTTAAGTCAAGGAATAAAGCATTACATTCCTTGATTTCAAACATTATCATACAAAATCAATTCAATGCAAGTTGAAAGTCTTTCTGCAGAACAGTTTCATCCATAATTTAAATGTGACTGTGATAGGTATATATCCGAATAGACCCAAATTAAAATTTTAAAGAAATGTCTTCATCATGTATATTGCAGTTTATCCCTTTTATCCAAGATAGTCAGAATCTTACCTGTGTTTGGACAGAAGATTAGTTATGTAAGGAAAAGCCCATATCCATTATTTAACCATTGAAAAGAAAATCATAGGGACTAGAGAGATGGCTCAACAGTTAAGGGCACTTGCCCTTGCAGAGGACCTGAATTCAATTCCCAGCACCCACATGACTCCAGTTCCAGGTAATCTGATGTTCTCTTCTGGCCTCCAAGGGCACCAAACCCTCATATGGTAAACATGAGTAGATGCAAAACACTCGTCCACATAAAAACAAAGAAAATCAATAAAGATCATTTTTAAATCCTACTAATTATGATTATACAGAAGGAACGGGAAAAGAATATGCTAAGTAAAATAGAACAGGAAAAGAAACAAATCCCCTATTGTATCATTTATACATAGAGTCTGGAAAAATCAAAAGTCAAAACCAGAGAAACAGAGAACAGAATGAGTTTGGCCAGGAGACTGGAGAACAGAGAAAAGGAGATTTTGGTTCAGGGGTGCAGACAATCAGCTATAAGTCCCAAGAAATTAATATGCTTATGGGTGGCTATAATTGATAACACAGACTTTCACGCTAAATGTCTTATGAGAAAGAAGGCATTAAATTTTATCCCCACCCCTCAAAATGGAAATATGTATGGCTGCATATGTTGATGAACTTCATGTGGCAGGCCTTCTGCATCCTGTACAGAGATAAAATAAACAAGTCTTTTTAAATATACATCAATGACAAATAATATTGAAATAGGGTAAGAAAAATGTAAAAGGAGAACGAATGTAATCAGTGGGAGTCTTGTGTAAAGTTAAGCTTTACACTGTAAATAAAATGTCCTTCTGTATTCTGGTCACTTTGTAAAGCTGAAGCTGGGCTGTGTGCTGGTGCAACCTAGGCAAAGACGGCACAGTGAAGCCTCCTTGAGTATGTGTGTGCATTGGGGCGCCTCTGTCAACAGAATATTATGAGCAGACATTTCTATCAGAAGCAATTCTTTTTTCTAATATCAGTTTCCCCTAGTATATGTTCAGATTTAACCAAGACCCTCATCTTGCAAGGTTTCCTTCTATTTCTCATAGCTAATAAATCTCATTACTCCTTTCTGGACCCTTTTGAACTCATCTATTTTGAGGGGACATGACCTAAAGTACGCACAGTGCCATAAATAAAAAGAAATGCTATGTGGTAAAACATATTTCCTATTCCAATGCATCTGGACAGATAGTGCTAACCAGGATTCAGGATTGATGGGCACATTCATATCAAGGCATCGGAAAACACTGTCAAACATGCTGGAATTATTTAAAGTCTAAGCTTTTAGTGTGGGATACTGTTGGAGCTCCATCTCCAAATTCCAATAACAAATGGATTCTAGAAGCACAATCTGATTTGGAAGACTGCCCCATCCCCCAATAAGGAACAGCATTGATTTATTCTGGCAAACAGAGGGATATATAAAACATCTAGGTAACTTTTGTTGTTGCTATGTCAGTTTCTTCAAATGTTTAAGATAAGAAGTTTGAAAAAATAAAATTCATTATGATGTACCTAATAAATCACGTTCAAATTTCAAGTTTTGTGCGGGTAAATCCAGTTTGATTGAGTTTCACAAGGCTAGGAGATGCTTCAGAACAGCCATGGCCATAGAACAAAAGAAAAATTTGAGGGACTATAATTTGCCTCAGTAGGGGAAATAAGCCTAATGGCCTAACTTTCATCCCTGTGTCTAGATGGAATACAGAGAATGTGTGATTATACCTACCACACAAGTTCTCTGATTGACACAGTCATACTATGGGATATGTAAGACACACACACACACACACACACACACACTATATCATAAGGTGGCAAGGGAATTAAGTAGTGATAAACTGTTAATTACCACCTAGAAGGGATATTAATTTTCTTATTGGATTTGTTCACTAAAGCAGTAATAAAAATTGCCACTAATTGTTTGATTTAAAACAACAACAACAAAAATATCCACGTCCAATCTGGAAAATCCAAAGTCCAAAATTCAGGCAGTGTAGGAGTTGCTTTCCAGAAAACTCTCTGAAGGAGAATTGGCTTCTTCCTGTCCCTGCACTCTTGCAACTGTAGCCAGTTGTGGTTGCTTCTTCTATACAGAAAATTCAAAACTCACATTCCAGTTTTGCCAGGCCTTTTTAAATGTCTTGTAAGCTTTTCCGTCTGAATATTTCAGATCGTCTTTGCTTCCCTTATAAAGACACAAATCGATTGGCTTTGGTACCTATTCCAAGTCTAGGAAGATATCATCTCATGATCCTGGAATTCATAGATCCGCAGACACCTCAGGTTAGGATTCAGAAATATTTTTGGAGGAAGAATAAAATGCACCACCTTCAGAGTTTACCTATAAGGGCTAGTCTAGAATTTGAATGGCAAATATGATTAGGAACTCAGATCCTCTTGGCCTTGGCCTCTTCCTTCTCTTCCTTTCACCATCCTCCTCTCCTCCTTCCCCTTCCTTCTCCTTTTCTTCATTCTCTTCTTCCTCCAAATACACTTGTTGTTTTACTTGGGTTTCATGTTGTGGTTCCAATATTAGGAAAGCTGAGTCTGGACTGGTGTCAGATCCAGGGTACCAATACTCTTAGGAGAGAAAGACCCCCTCCAGTTTCCATGAGGGGCAGCTTAAGATTTGCTTATTTACCAGTTTTGTTAATGTCAGTCTCTGCAGAACCTGGAGCAGTAGGTGATAAATTGAAGTTTCATTTAAAACAAATATGGGCATTAATCAATAGGCTAAGGCCTGGCTCCACATGGGCAATATTTGCTACAGGGATGAGAAGTGAGCACAGTTGGAAAAGACAGTAGAAATGGATATGGAGTAAGTTACTTTGTTGTTCCTTAAATGAAAAGATGACAGAGCTGAAGTGATGGCTCAGCAGTGAAGTGCACCTGCTTTCCTTGCAGAGAACATCTGGGTTCAGTTTCCATCACCCACATGGCAGCTTACCACCATCTTTAACTCCAGGACCAGGGGATTTAGTGCTCTCTTCTCGTCTCCACAGCCACCAGGCACAGGATCAGTACATCACAAAATATTCATACACATAGAATTAAAGTCAATGTTTTTTTTAAAAAAAACACACATATGTCAGTGAGGGATCTTTATAACAAAAGTTTAAAGAGCAATGAAACAAAGAAACAATAAACAAGGGAGACACTAGAGGACAAGAGACTTCTCATGTTTATGGACTTGAAAACCTAAGAGCATGAAGTGACCGTCCTACCAAAAGCAATCTACAGATATGATTTAAAAAAAACCCTGATTAAAAACTCAAGGTCTTGCAGAAATAGAAAAAGCAATCTTAAAATTCATATGGAAGAATGAAAGGCAACAGGCTAACAAAGAAATCCTAAGAGAAAAAAGTTATACTACAGAGCCATGGTAATAACAAAGCAAACATACAGATCAATGAAACAGAACTGAGGAAAAGATATAAAGCAAAATCACTATAGCTACCTATAGCTGGTCTTTCTTGTCAGACATCCTTTGGACTGTCAGCCCCTATATAATGACATGGAGATTTATTATTAATCATGAAAGCTTGGCTTTAGCATAAGCTTGTCCCACTAGCTCTTATAACTTACTAACATGTTTCTGTTAATCTGCAATCTGGCACATAGCTTTTTAACCTCTCCTTGATTTTGTGTGTCTGATTTTCTCAGTGTCTCACTGACATCTCTCAGATTTCTCCCCCAGAGTTTTTACTCTGTCTGGAAGTCCCACCTATTCTCTTCTTGCCTAGCTATTGACCATTCAATCCATTATTAACCCAATCAGGTACCTTAGGTAGGTGAAGTAAACAGCAACACATCTTCACGGAGTGTGATAAAATATCCCTCAACACCCACCTGAATTTTTTTTAAGATGTGAAAAACACTGGTGAAAATACAGTAGCTTCAAAATTTTTGCTGGAAGAACTGGTATCTACATGTAGAATAATAAAAATTTTATCTCTGACTCCTAAAGGGAATCAATGGCAATTGTATTGAGGACTTCAAGGTAAGTCCTGAAACTCTGAAACTGTCAGAGATTAAAAAAATAGGGAAAATACTTCAAAATATAGTCATAGACGAACACTTTCTGAATAAGACTGGTCATTTAGTAATTGAGGGCAGTTATCCACAAGCAACAGCCCAGTAGACAGGAAAACACCCACAGATCATAGATTAGCAACAATACTATCGTAAAATTGTTATATTATTGAAAGTGATCTATAGGTTTAAAGCAATCTCCATCATACTCCCAATTACATTATTTACAGATCTGGAAACATGATACTAACATTCATATGCAAATATAGAATACCTTGAGTAGCCAGAGTAATGCTTAATTGAAAGAGCAATGAATAGTGGAGACAACACAATATATTATCTCAAACTATGCTATAGAGTCATCATAATAAAAACGGTACACCATCGACTCTAAACCAGGTGTGCAGAACAGCACAATGATTAGAAAGCTCAAAAATAAAATCACAGCAATGAAATTTAATGAAAGCATACAGAGGAGAAAAATCCAGCCTTCATACAATTGTTTTTTTTGAAAATGTGGAAAATTTCAACATCAATAAGAAATAACTTAAGCACATATTCATCCTGTACCAGAATAGAAACTGGATGAAAGGCCTTAATATAAAATCTGAAACCTTGAAACCTCTAGAAGACAACATATGGAAAACAGTCCAAGACAGAGGCATAGATAAGGACTCTCTGTAATTTGTTCCAATTATAAAGGAAATTGGGCTAAATATACAAATGAGATTTTATGACACTAAAATCCGTTTGCATAGCAAAGGAATAGATCATCAGGAGATAGCCTATACAGCAGGACAAAGAAGAATTAGCAATTATAGTTTAGACAGGGAAGAATATCTTGATTATATAAATTGTATAAAAAAGGAAATACCAAGAAAACAAACCACCTATCAACAAATGGGTTAAGGAAGTGAATAGACATTTTTCAAAGAGAAAAGTACAAATGGTTAATACACATGTGAAAAAGTACCCAAGGAACACTGAAGAAGAGAGGAATATAACAAGAGAGATAACAAGAAGCAGAAGAGGAGGGAGTTTGCTGTAAGATTGTCTCCCAGTAACGTCAGAAACCACAGCCATAAAATCTCATCTGACATGACTGCCTTAACATTTACTGAACAATGAGGACATCAGGAAACATGAAAAACTAGATGGTGAAAATACCATGAGTCCTCAACCCTACACAAAAATCTATAGGTAACTGAGGAAAGCCAGGTGCAGGAGACATGGGCTTTCCAAAGGAAGAACACACCAATTGATTGTCCAGTGTTAAATGGTCACTTCTAAAAACTTACATGGAAGAAACACTGTACAGACTGAGTAAGTCATATAAGGAATATCTGTATATGGATATACATATATTCATGCAATAAAAATTAATGTAAAAAGAGATCATGAATTGAGGTTGCATGAGGAAGGGTATATGAGAGGGCTTGGAGAACAGAAAGGGAAAAGTGCAATATTTTAATTAAATATGCACTCAAAAATAAAACAAAACAAAAAGTGCTCAACATCCTTAGCCTACAAAGAAATGCAAATTGAAAATACTTTGATATTGCTTCTTACCTAGTCATAATATCTGTTATCCAGAGAACAAATGAGAACTAATGCTGGTGAAAATGTGGAGAAACAGGACCTGCCCTCCCCGCATTAACTTCTAGTCCATACATAAACTGGTGCAGCCTCTCTGAGAATAGAATTCTCCAAGATAAGAAGATAGAAATAAAGTATTACCCATGAATACCACTTCTGCCTGTCAACATGAAGGGCTCCAAGTCAAAATACTTCAGAGATGTTTAACATCTGTGTTCATCGCTATATGCCACTACTTGCAAAAGCTAAAATACTAAGTCACTCTTGACTTCTCTCTACAGAAGAATGGATCAAAATACATTCATTCACAAGGTGGTTTATGAAACCCTGGCATTTTCCAGAAAAATGGATGGATATGGAAAGCACTGCATTAAATGAAAGAAACCTGTCTTAGAGACAAATTATGCATTTCTTATGTGGACTATTTTAAAATTGTGTGTGATTGTGTATATATGTGTGTGGGTCTTTTTTAATTTTTCTTATTAAAAATTTCCACCACCTCCCCTCCTCCCATTTCTCTCCCCCTCCCACACTCCCCCTCCCTCTCTCTCCCCAGTCCAAAGAGCAGTCAGGGTACCTTACCCTGTAGGAAGTCCAAGGTCCTTTCCCCTCCATCAAGGTCTAGGACGGTGAGCATCCAAACAGATTATGCACACACAAAGCCAGTCCATGCAGTAGAATCAAAACCCAGGGCCATTGTCCTTGGCTTCTCAGTCAACCCTCATTGTCAGCCACATTCAGAGAGTTCGGTTTGAATACATGCTTCATCAGTCCCAGTCCAGCTGGCTTTGGTGAGCTCCTATTAGATCAGCCCCATCGTCTCAGTGGGTGGGCGCAGCCCTCGTGGTCCTGATTTCCTTGCTCATGTTCTCCCTCCTTCTGCTCCTCATTT
>LOEQ01000884.1:154886-170538 GCA_001685075.1 Bramus lutescens
CTTCATGTGTCTGCCTGACTTGGCTTTCTTTCTCCCAGCCTTCTGTTCTGTCTACTCCATCCGCCTAAGGGTTTGCCTATCAAAGGCCAAGGCAGTTTCGTTATTAACCAAGTAACACATAGACAGAAAACCCTCCAACATCATTGGTGTTCTGTAATAAATACCTTGTTGGTTTTGCGTGTTTGCTGTTCTCTGGGCTTAAGAACAGAAGCAAATTGATAAAACATTGATGATATGATCTTCCCCAGATGCTAGATACAGGTCTATCCCACAGCTGAAAAATTCTGAGACATTCCAATTCAGGGGCTCTGCATGAAATTCGCTGAACTGTTGACCCCATTTGTGTTTTAAAGTTTCAACCCATTTAATTTGCTAAAGTCTCAAACACAATTTCACGGTTATCACATCCTAATTGAGGATTTTCCTCTATCTCCCCCCATGTTGCTAGAGTTTTAATTGTATGCATATTGATTAAATGTTCAAAGCTCATGGCTATAAGATACAATTACAAAATTATTCAAGAAAGCACAGGACGATGTGCTAGATATATGTTCGGTTCTGTAAAGATTTTCATCCCCTATTAGTTTCTTGTTTTTTTTCCCATTTGGAAGCTTCATAGCAGCTAGAAGGAACCTGGCAACCTGTTCCAACCCTGAGCCCTACTTTCTGATTCACATTTTTTCTACGATCCAGTGAAACACCAAGCTGTATTTTTGAATGAGGATGGAACTCTGGGGAGCACGCCTAAATTCTCTGTAACAGGTGCATCCTGAACACCACAGACCTGCTGACAATGCTGAATCTGGCAGGACCTCACCCTCGAGGATCCCTGCCTGAAGAAGGGCAAACAACACTTCACTGTGATGGCTCTTCAGAAGGGATCAGTACTGAAGAAATTCCTGCACTTAGGTAAACCATCATGAATGTGACCTCTAATATGAATGATGCCCCTTTGTATTATTTCCCCGTCTGTCAGGGAGAGGCCATATTGTACTGAATAACACAAGAGCTTTCAACAGCATGAATTCTGTTTTTCCATCAGTGTTCTCACAAGCATGCTTCAGAAGGAAGAATTAAAACAACCACCAAAACAAGCAGCAAACAAAAACCCCAGCACAGATGCTCTTTTTTATTGTCAAAATCATTTTTATTTTTTTATTAAAAATTTCCACCTCTTCCCCTCCCCCTGCCCCTCCCGCACCTTCTCCAGTCCAAAGAGCAGTTAGGGTTCCCTGGCCTGTGGGAAGTCCAAGGTCCTCCCTCCTCCATCCAGGTCTAGGAAGGTGAGCATCCAAACAGACTAGGCTCCTACAAAGTCAGTTCATGCAAGAGAATCAAAACCTAGTGCCATTATACTTGGCTTATGAGTCCCCCTCATTGTCAGCCACATTCAGAGAGTCCCGTTTGATCACATGCTCCATTATTCCCAGTCCAGCTGGCCTTGGTGAGCTCGGTAATCTAGTCGGGGTGGTAGAGTCACCCACCGCGCACCCCTCGTGGTCCTGACTTCCTTGCTCATGTTCTCCCTCCTTTGGTTCCTCATTTGGACCTTGAAAGCTCAGTCCAGTGCTCCAGTGTGGGTCTCTGACTCTATCTCCATCCATCACCAGATGATCCAGCAATGCCACTCTTGGGAATATACCCAAGAGATGCTCTATCATACTACAAAAGCATGTGTTCAACTATGTTCATAGCAGCATTATTTGTAATAGCCAGAACCTGGAAACAACCTAGATTCCCCTCAATGGAAGAATGGATAAAGAAAGTATGGAATATATATGCATTAAAGTACTACTCAGCAATAAAAATAATGACATCTTGATTTTGCATGCAAATGAATGGAAATGGAAAACACTATCCTGAATGAGGTAACCCACACCCAAAAAGATGAATATGGTATGTACTCATTCATAAGTTGATTCTAGCCATAAATAAAGGACATGGAGCCTATAATTCATCATCCTAGAGAAGTTAAATAAGAAGGTGAACCCAAAGAAAAACATATAGTTATCCTCTTGCATATTGGAAGTAGACAAGATTTCCAGGCAAAAATTGGGAGCTTGGGGGTGGNTGGGAGCAGGGAAGTAGATATCTTAATTAAGGGAGCCATTTTAGGGTTTTCAAGAGACTTGACTCTAGAGGAGTTCCCAAATGTTCAAGAAGATGTCCTCAGCTTGTTCCTTGGGCAGCTGAGGAGAGGGCACCTGAACTGGCCCCATCCTATAGCCACACTGATGAATTTCTTGCATAGTACAGATGCTCTTTTAGAAACATGACGAGGCCTTTTTCATGGCAAATGCAGGTGTTCCTTTCATCTGTACTGTTGCTTGTGTTTGTCATCTGCCCAAACTTTCTCCCCCTTTGCTCCATGAGTGACAAACCTTTGACCCTTCCCTTGTTTCTTAGGGTCTGCCTATGTACTTCTTTCAGGCCCAACTTCTCAGGCCTCTGGGAGTGGATGTATCTACCTGTGCTGGGCTTTGTACACCACACTGCACAATGCTGATTTCACTGAATTGCATTTGTCTCTTGGTACATATGCTTTACCCTCTGTACAGTCAGCTCTACAATGGCTGGGTCATGTTTCAGTTGTTGTGACAGAGTTAAAACTATGCAATTGATCTCTGTTTTCAGTTTCTGGCACAAACCATCCCAGAATGCTTTCAACTTTTTATGGGATGGGACTGATGCTGGCAAGTTTTGTTAATTTTGTTATAATATTTCGTGCTGTCACAAACAGCTTCTGTGAGCCTTGGAAACTCCAGAATGGCAAGACTCACTCCCATATGCTAATGAGATGAGCAATGGCTCAGATTCTATAGAGCTTCAGTAACGGAGTTGGTTGTCAGAGGAGCTTACTCACACAATTAGAACAGAACTTTTGTACTCACCCCACTCAAACACACACACACACACACACACACACTCACTCACTCACATACATAAACACACACATACACATGCCTATTGGGAAGATATGTGCTATAGATTGAGTTCAACCTTCAGTGATCTACATTCTCATAATGGTTTACATTCTCATAATGATATAACCGAACTTCTGTAAAACTTTAAACAAAGACAGCTGGATGCCTTCTTGATCATCAGATTCACTCATGTGCTGAGAATGTGGTCTATGTCCTCCTCACAGCAACAGAAGCTCCATTGCCAGGCCCCAGAAATCCTGCTGAAGAGAATGAGGAAGGATTGTAAGAGACAGAAGGACAAGGCATCACAGGAAAATCCACAGAATCAACCAACCTGGCTCATAGGCATTCGCAGAGACTGAGCCTATAACCAGGGAGTCTGCACGGGACTGATCTAGGCCCAGTGCATATTGTGACAGTTACATAACTTTGTCTTCTTGTGAGACGCCCTAACAATAGGAGCAGGGGCTGTCTCTGGCTATTTTGCTGGCTTTTTGACCCTATTCCTCATATTGAGTTGTCTTTCCCAGCCTTAATACAAGGGGTGGTGCTTACTCTTACTGCAAATTGATAAGCCATGTTTTGTTGATATCCATGGGAGACCTGCCCATTTCCGTATGTAAAAGGAGGAGTAGATGGGGGAGGTTTGGGAGATAGAGGGAGGAGGAGAAACTGCAGTCAGGGTGCAAAAGAAAGAAAGAAAGAAAGAAAGAAAGAAAGAAAGAAAGAAAGAAAGAANNAGAAAGAAAGAAAGAAAGAAAGAAAGAAAGAAAGAAAGAAAGAAAGAAAATTTATATGTGACTCCAAATGACTAGACCATGTCCTGCAGCAAAGCATAACTTCTTAACAACACTCAAAAGTTATAATCTATATATTCAGTAGCCTAAAAAATGTTATGGGCATTTTCTTATCATTAAAAGAAAAAGATCATTTTTTATTAAGATACTCTATATTTCGAGTAAGCATAGGTTTTAGTCTGTTGATACAGTGAAAGCTTCGAAGACTGTTTTAGGAAAAGGTACCATAGCAATGTTCACCAACCTGTGAGAGTTGGATTTGGACTTGCTCTGACTGTCTCAAACTGAGAATATATGTACAAAGTTTCTATTTACAGACAATTCTGATAACTGCCATACAAAACATCATATTCTGTGAAACTTTTTCCATTTCCATTCTTAAATCTGATCCCAGGGGCTAGTCTTGGCATTTGATCCTTTTCAAACCCCTGCTTTCTTTTCAGTGATGTGTAGCTTCCCTATCCTGCAGTTGAACTTTACTTTGTTTCTTTCCAGTTGCTGTTCTTGGTACCTGGACAGCCTGGGGAGAGGTCGTTACACTAGGAGTAGTGTTTCTAATGTGGTCTTTCCTGTTGCATCAGTTGTCCTCTAAGGCAAGATGGACAACAGGGTGCTGGAAACCTAGCCCAGGGCTTCATTCATGTTAGGCAAGCATTCTATTAACTTAGCCACAGTCTTAACTCCGTGGTATTGTTTAAAGGCCTAATCCCTTAATCCATTTTTAGGTGCATTGTTTACATAATCCTCCCTCTGTTGTTAATATTTTAACAAATATGTTAAAATATTTTCAGCTGAAAGTCTATTATTTACATAATTCTCTGATGGCGCAAAAATGTTCTTCCAAATATATAAAAGTAATTTAAGCCAGATTATTGCATTGGTCTTTTAAACTTTAAGTTATTTGAAGTAATTTTTTTAAAAAAAAAGCACATTTTTATCTGCGTGTCGTGGCTCAGGCCTTTTAGTATCAATATTCTGGAAATTGGAGCAGATCTATTTTCTGCCAATTTGAGGTTAGTCTATCCTACATAGTGAGTTTCAGGCCAGTCAGAGCTATATAGAGAGACTGTGTCTCCAAAGCAAACCAACTAACAACAGCAACCCCAACAAATAAATCACATTTTGTGTGTGTGTGTGTGTGTGTGAAATGAGCACACAGCAACACAACTATACACTCATCCTATCTGCAGATTCGATCAATATGTTCATAGCTGGAGGCATACTGTGTGCAGAGGTTAAAGTATCTGTGTTTTCATATGATAGCTTTTCTTAAACCACTGGATCAGTATCTAGCTTCACACTTGGGTACTAGATCTTAATGGTCTTACTCGTATGAGGATGGTGATCGTAAAAGCACCAGCTCTCTTTCACGATGCCCTGGGACTAAAATTTCTCTCTTGTTCCCCTATCTATTACTTTGCCTTTCTAATAAAGACCTCAGGCTTTCGGCTTTCTTTCCAGGTTTTTTGTTTGTTTGTTTGTTTCTCTTGCTTCCTTTGCCATCATACAAAATTAGCTTACCTCCATTTCTTTTCTCTTGAGTGATCATTGTGCTTTGGGTGTTCAAGAAGTTATATTCTGTAAGGAAAAAGAAAAAAGCAAACAAGTCTCTCGTGGACCAAGGCCAGCCCTTGTGCCTTCTACAGTGCTTTACAAGGTGAAACCAGAAACAAGAAATTATTCAATTAAGCCTCTGTAGTTCACTGCTGTAGCAACAAATAGGCTATTTTGGAAGCAGTTCTCCAGCCTCTGAAGGAGTATTCCCTCAGTACCAGTGAACAGAGTTGTGCCAAAGTACCAATTTTCAAGAGTATTCAACTGCAGAAGTGACACTTCGATATGCGCAAAAGAACCTACTCTCATTGTTTGCTGAGCTAGAAAGAAAGCTCCTTTCTCATTTTGGAAATCAATAAAGCTTTTTCCTCTCTTCCGTGAGTTCTTATAGAAAAAGCTACCCGTGCATCTGAAGATAACTTGTAGAAGTTGCTTGGAACTAGCTCTGTTCTCCCTGGGGGAGATCATCGTCAGCCTGTGGGCGATGAAGAGCAGGCACTCATGGTGCTAGGCTCAAGGACCCGGGCTCTTATAAAGAGTCCACAATGGAGCATCTTAAGGAAATTTGCTCTAAAGCCCTGGGTAAGATCCCTTGTGATTCCTCATACCAGGTAATCACCAGATTACAGACAGGACAAAAGTTTGAGTTATGGGATGGCATTTGAATAGTAGTTCATGAGTCAACAAAGGACACAACCTGTATCCAAGGAAGGGATTGCTAAACACACAAGGAAATCACAGTCTGTGAGCAGCTGGCTCTAAGTGTAGCCCGACTTTGTTGTGACATAACAAGCAGCAGCCCCTGAAAGCAACATCAGCATTCTTGTAGCAAGAAGGGCCTCCTTGATATGAACTTAAACACTTCCTCTTATTTTATGTGTTCTTTTGTGTCCTAATTGGGCTTTGTATTGCTGCAGCAAAGCACCATGACCACAAAGCAAGCTGGGATAAAAAAGGTTTCTTTGCCTTAATGCTTTCATATAGCTGATCATTATTGAAGGAAGACAGGACCTGAACTCAACTGGGCAGGATCCTGGAGGCAAGAGCTGAGGCAGAGGCCATGGAGGAGTTTCTTCTTACGTGCTTCTCCTGATATGCTCAGCCTGCTTTCTTACAGAATCCAGGACCTATGGATTTATGGGTGGAACTACTCTTCATGGACTAGGCCCTCCGCCATTGATCACTAATTGAGAAAATGCCTTACAATTGTTCTCATGGAGGTATTTTTTTCTACTGGGGCTCCTTTCCTCTCTGATGACTCTAGCTTGTTTCAAGTTGACACACAAAACCAGCCAGTACACCCACCTGGTCATCTTATATTCAGGCTTCCCAGATGTACATGGGTAGAAAACAACCCTTCAGACTTATTGGGAGGACTAGATAAGATCACACCCTGAAAGGACTGGAATATAGCCACATGGAAAGCAAGCATGTTAAGGGGTAGTGGCATGCTGCTCTTCCATTGTATGTGGTGTCATGTCTTTTCTCAGAGTGGCAAACCTGCATACATTCACCACTTTCTCTTATCATAAACATGCCCATAAGAAGTCACCTTTATTTAGCTTTACAATTCAGGTTTACCTCCTCACAGAATGGGTTATTAACCACATAATTATAGACCAGGCTGGCCTTGAACTCACAAAGATCCACCTGCCTCTGCCTCCTGAGTGCTGGGATTAAAGGCAAAGGCATGCACCACCACTGCCCAGCTATATACTATATTTTTAATATATTCTTTAATTAATTAATTTTATGAAAAGAAAGGAAATAATCTTTTTTCATTGTACTTACAAATCCCAGTTCCCACTCCCTCATCTCCTTCCCTTCCCTCTACATACCCCCCACGCCACCCCCCATCCACTCCTCAGAAAGGGTAAGGAACATTGCTTTGAGGAAGGTCCAAGTCCCACCCTACTATATTATGTTAAGCAAGATATCCATCTAAAGAGAATAGGTTCCAAAAAAGCCAGTACATAAAGTAGGGATAAATCGTGTTGCCACTGCCAGTGGCCCTGCAGTCTGCCCCAGTCAAATAACTGTCAATCACATTTAGAGGGAATAGTTTGGGCCTGTGCTGTTTTCTTCCCTGTCTGACTGTAGTTGGTGAGTTCCCATTAGCTCAGGTAGACTGTTTTAGTGGGTGAACTCATCATGGTCTTGACCTCTTGGCTCATATTCTCACTCCTCCCACTTTTCCACTGGACTTTGGGAGCTCAGTCCAGTGCTCTGCTGCAGGTCTCTGCCTCTATTTATTCTTCTCTCATACAGTACATCCCAGCACAATCTCCCCTCCTCCCTTCCGGACCTACCCCCACACTTCCCCTTGCTCCCAGATTCACTGCTCCTTCATTTCCCTTCAGAAAAGAGCAAACCTCACAGTCATATCAAGGGAGAATGATGTAACAAGATGCAATAAGACTCAATAGTATATAATATTAATGAGTTAAAATAGTTGGGTATATTATTATATTAAATTATTATATTAAATATATTATATTAAAATATTCTATGTTATTATTCAATAAAATTCACTTAAGTTTGTAGTAAATATATACAGATAAAAATATTCAGATACATTGTTCTTTTCGCAGTTAGGCCAATTTTAGTTCCTCAACTCAGTGGGAATCATCCACATTCATGGGGGTGATAAGAGAAAAGGAATTTTAAAAACAGATGAAAGAGACACAATTGTGATATTGAGGTTCTCTACAAACAGAAAATCCCTCTCTGTAATTTGGGATGCAGAGGGGGCAATATTTACACTCTTAACTGGTGCACGCCATGATGTCTAATGTGAGATTGTGTGGCCCTAGACATTTTAGTTGGTGGATCATATCTTCTTTCCCCCCATCAAACTTCAACTCTAAAGGAACACTCAGGTTTTTAAACCTAGAAGTCAGATATCTTCTTTCACAGCCTTTATTTTCAGAAGTGAAACTTTTGGGTAGGTTGCAATGGAAATCACTGACTGTAGTTCTTCACAAGTATCAGTTGTGTGGACTTCTCACCGCTGAGGATAGCATGACCACAGCACCCTTGAACTCAGAGCAGCTGGGGTTACTTACCCTAGATTTTGACAAGACTGGACTCGCCAACATCCTGTTATGGAGCATGAAGATGCTTCACCACTCCTGAGAATTATATGAAGTTAGTGGATGCTGGGAAGGAAGAGATATTTAGTAGTACAGACACTAGTAAGGTGTCTGTGTTCCTGATAATCCCTTATCCTGTGATCTGGTAAGTAATCCTTACATAGCTCTCTGAAAAAACAGAAAATGAAAAAAATAAACCATAAAATCATAGAGGAACTAATTGGGAAGAATTGGATCTGAGTGTGAGGAAGGGAGAAGGTATCAGAAAGTGAACATGATCAAAATATATTTTATATAATATATATAAGAATATCCTATAAAATCTAGTATGTATAGTATAGATAAATATGTATATTAAAATATTGATGCATAGTTACATACTGTTTTGTTTTTATTTTAGGTATGTAAATAACTATATTAGTAATTACTTCTACTTCATACCACCACATAGCTTCTTAAGTATATCAATATTGATATCCCTATCAATCAAATGACATTTGTTATAGTATCAAGAAGAGAGATACCCTGTTAATCATTGCAGGAGAATAATTTTCTAGTTGTTCATTAACTGACCTTAACTAATTAATATCTATTCCATTTACAGTTATTATCACTAATAATAATGTTAGGTAGCATAACTCAAATATAAAATTTGATATTTATGACTATACCATGAATGAATAATAAATAATACTTTGCTAAAATCAAGGTTCTACTTTTCTGTATTATTTTCCAGATGCTTTAGCTAGCTATTATTTGTTCTAAGAAAACCCATGTTAGCTTCCTTTTTTTCTATTATTTGTTCTAAGAAAACCCATGTTGGTCTTTCTTCTCTCTTGGTGTTTGCAAACTATGTCTTTAACAATCAATCTTTTAGTACCAGGCATGATTTCCTTTCTATTGAGTGGGCCTTAATTGCAATTAGATAGCTATTATTAATCACCAACATATGAATACTACTACTATATCTTTAGAAGTATCTTACCATACTGGCCATTGATATAGTTCATAAGCATCTTAGTTGGATAGGATCATTGATTGTGTCTCTTGTTTGGCAACTTATATAGTACTTTCTGATATTCTGAAAGCTGAAACACAGGAAGGAGGCTTTCAGGTTATATCCACTTAGAATCTTTCAAGTCATATGTTCAAAATGTGTGGTATCTTCAGCAATAGGACTTGCTTTCAACCTCTGAGAAACAAAGAAGGGCAATAATATTAACCTAAATGGTTAGGAGAGAGAGTCATTTGAATTACCTTGACCAACAACTGAAATAAACATTTTTCATGTTGGTACTGGGGTTTTTGTTAGATAGGCAGTGTAGTATGTAACTCTTTTGGGAAGCATAGTCAACCTCAGTGGCATAGCTTCATCACACACACACACACACACACATGCAAGCATACACCTATATGTGTTATAAATATGAAATGAAATAATGATTCCTTGAATATTTATCTAACAGCTTTGATGTTATTCGGTCCCTCCTTCCTCCCTCTCCCTTCCCCCCTTTTGTTAGTACCCCCTCCCAAGTTTGCCCATTTCTCCTTCATATTACCTGAAACCTATTATTCTGCTCTCTAGTTCAGCACCTGGAGTTATGAGTTCAGGGTTCTTAGAAGAGAACTTTGAGCCACTACTTTTGAGGACCAGCACTCCTGTGGGAAGCCATGTCCTTCACAGGGATAATCCTCAACTAGCTCATTTTCCCCTTCTCTAAGTTACTTCAGTATTTTTAAAACAAATTGCACATACAGTTTTAATATCTAGATTAAAAACATATTCACAAATCCATATTTGCAGAAGATACTAGAAGGAAAACTCCAACCCCAGAAAGTTATTAATGTTCACAACAACACAGGCTATAGATAATCCCACACCAGCAAAACCCAATGAATGGAAAGACACACTTGCACACACACACACACACACACACACACAAACACATACACACAAACAAACACACAAATGCATACTGCCACCACCACCACCACCAAAATAACAAAAATAACAGTCACTGGCTATTAATATGTCTCAATATTAATGGATTTAATTCACCAATAAAAAGGCATACCCTAACAGAATGGGTAGGAAAACAGGATCACTCCTTCTGTTGCATACAAGAAACACATCTTAGCATCAAAGACAGTTTTCCTACTAACAACTGAGCTATCATATTTAGATATGGCCTAGCAACCACAAGGCCTTCTTTCTGCTGTATCACCTTATTAAAAGGTTAACTTCTGTAGAGTTCTCCCATCCCCAGGTTAGTTATAAAACTGGAGCTGAATAAAAGTTTTAACTTTCATTGTGAGAAAACTCACTTAATGAAGATTGTTTTTAATTAATAGTCACATTATGAAAGGTTGAAACTCATCATTTGTTGGAATTAGTTCACCCTTGTAACTAAGAACTCCAGAGGACGGGCTGGTGTAAAAAAAAGTGGTTTATTGAATTGACCTCAACAATGTCTAGAGCTCAGCTGTTTTCATTCTTGTTCTAATCTTATAGTTTTAACTTTTTCTTATGATTTTTATCATTAAAATTAATATTATACATGAATATAAATTTGGATTTCTAAAATAAATACAAACTTAGTATCTTATAGTTAGTTCTAGAAGTCAAAAGTCAATAGATGGGTCTTACAGCTATAATTCCAAAGTTTGCACAGGGTTGTTTCTCTTACGAGGACTCAGTTGCAAATCTGATCTTGGGTCCTCTAGTGTCCCGAGGCTGCCTATATCCCATGACTGATGGTTTCTTCCAGCAAAGTATCATTCTGACTTCTCTGTTCATAATCACAGAAACTTCTGGAACTGTGACTTTGCCTACGTCTTTCATTTTAAAAGGGCCTTTGTTATAGTGGATCAACCCAGCTATCCCAGGCAATCCCTCCATTCTAAATTCTCTTCAATAATTTATGTAAATCCCTGTTGTCACAGATAGATGACATATTCAAAGCTTCCAGAACTAGGATGTAGAGACCTTAAGAAAGACAATGGCTCACATCAATCTCTCTGTAAAGTTTGCTCACCTATTTCCAGTAGCCTTAACTTTTTGTTCCATAGCAGTGTCAAATATGTAACAAAGCTTTGCACATCATCAGCATGAGTGTTGAAAATCTCTTCAACTCTCCCTGGCATGGCGCAGCAATATGTGAATCCATATTAGTGGAAAATTCATCTCTCTGGGGGGTTATAAAAATTAGAAGATGAATTATATGATTTCAAAATAAAGTGGCACAATAGGCATAGTAAATCAGCTAGAGATACATTGTTCAAAGCAAGAAAGTAGAAGGAAAAAAATGAGTGTTTGGTCCCAAGCAATTTTGAAAGCCAGCCAAGCAAATGAGAGTTGTTAAGTCTACATACAATTTTATGTGGTTTATGGCTTGTTTACTTTTGGCTCATGGGTTTTCTGTGTAAGTTCACATCTTTGTCCTCAGGAGCATCTTTTTTTCCCCCCTTACACCCATTAAGTTGTAAGGTTAATAATTTGGCAGCTCTTACCTACCTGTATAATATCCCCTTTTATCCTGGCATTTCTCTGTTCCTTTTGGTTCAGTTTGGCAGTGTTTTTCCCATATGGCAAGGCCCATGTTGACCTCCCATGTACATATTATTACCCCAGAGTCTTCTTGGTGGAACCTTCTTGAACTATTTTTTCTTCACTCTTTGCTTCAGCTCAGGCAGAGTAAAGGTTTCACAAGTCACATGCCTAATCTTAAAGATGCCTATGCTTGAATGAGTATTCTGATCCTTCGACCTTTGTAAGGCATGAATAAATATGATCACACAATCACATTCATTACTCCTATGGCTTCCCTGACCTAAATATCTTAACTCCAGTATGCTTAATAGAATAGACTGATAATGTCCTCATTGCCAGGAGTACTGTGGATTTTATGCACGATATCTGTTCCCTCGGTGTCTTCCATCTCTCTCATATTTTACTATAAGAAGAAATTTGGCCACATCCTCAAGAGTTAGGTAATCTCCTCAGTGAATATCCGAGTTCATCACAAGCTCTGCTTCTCACTTAGCTGGAAAGTATAATACTGAATCTTATGTCACAGCAAACAGGATCTCTGTTCCTCATTTTCATGTTAACCCTCACAGTCAACACCATTTTTGCCTATAGTTGACTCAGGTCAGAGCAGGGTTTTCTTATTATGCTCTTTAAAGTGCCCCTAGTCTCCATCGGTTGCCCAATGCCACAGCCATTTTGATCATTTTAATCATTTTTTGTAGTATCTCTCCACTTCATAATATGAAAGCCTGTGCTGCCTTTCTGTTGCTTCTTTGTAAAGCTACCACTATGTTATAGCTAAAGTTAACACAAATTTGCTATCTTATAATTTGGAAGGTCAAAAACCCGGAAGTGGCATTACATTGCTGTGATCCAAGGATCTTCAGGACTCTGTGTTTTGTGAATGAGTATAATAAGCTTGCCGTTTTCAGTTCCTGAGTCTGACACAATCCTTGGCTCTTAATTCCTCCCAGTAACACTACCACTTTGCCTGAACTCCTGCTTGTGTGACCACGTCTCTTTCTCATGTCATGTCATTACAATAGGTCCCCCTGGAAAAACAAGGGTAATCGCCTTATGCACTGACCTTGGATTTTCATCACATCTCTAGGTGCCTTTGTTAACAAATAAGTCAACATTAACGACTGGAGGAAGAGGACGTAGGAATTTGGAGTAGAGGACTGCGGTCAAGAGATTTGGTGTTGGGAAACCTAATAAGAGCTCCAAGACTTCTAAGTTAGCCCTTACTCTGAATATCATACTCTTCCACAAATGAAGTCTTACCTGGACTCTCCTAATGTGCCTCCATGAGAACTCAAATGCTATTTTTTTCCTATTAGGGGAGGTGAGGGCCTCTTCACTTAGACTTGCTCTTGGGCTCTGATCTAAATTCATTGTCACAATCAGAAGAGCAGAACATTTTGTGTGACTAATGTGACTCACGATCCATTTCATGGTCAGAAATATGCAAGGATCATGCCCTCAAAATTTTCAAAGATTGACACATGTGCTGTCAGATATGTTATGCCCCCACCAATAAAATATTTAATGTAATAAAAAGTTTTAAAAAGTGAAAAACTTCCTCACTATATGATTACAAATTAGACAATATCAATAAGTTTGACATATTTATAGTTGCATATTTTATGTAGAGAATATATAGACTGGGTGTATAATACAATTGGCTTCCTTTAACAAATGAATAAATTGTGGTTTATCACATTTTCAAGTTCACATGATTAGATTTGCAGCAAATTGAAATTCATATTGCAATAGGTATCATCTGACTAGATACTACTGTTTTTGCAAGTAAATTTCCAAACTGTCACATCCAAAGGATTCAAAACCAGATCACAATAATGTGAGAATTTAAAAAAATGGGGGGAGAGTAAATAACTTTCTGAAGGAAGGTAAGATAAACAATTCAGCTCCTCAACTGGAACAGTAAAAAGAATTGCATGCTTCAAACTGGGCATATCTTTTTGGTCTAATCTCAGAAAAATCAAGATTTCACATGGCTTCTCCACATTCTCTTACAAACATTTAACATGGTATATTTGGATGGAAGAAATTATGTACTAGCTAAAGTGTCTTTGAAGTCAAAGGCTAGATTCTGTGCAGTTTATCACCATGCTTTTAAAGCTCCCAGCAGTTTCTTGATACCAAATGTCTTAAAGACTATGTGAAGACATTGATGATACTAAACTACTTCCCATGAGTCCCATTTCTTTCCTCTTCTCATTTTACATTTTGATTTTCTTTCTGCTAATGAGAAGGCTGAGTGGGAAGTGTGTCTGACACCTTAGTAGGGAAGGAGAATGCGGTGTCTCAAGTATAAGCCACAGATCCTTTGGAATTGATAATATTAAAGCTGTTTTCCACAGAGCATCTTAACACTAAGCTGAAGAAGAGACTATTGGGGAAAGAAGTACCAAAGAGTGTTAGTTGTTATTAGCTGTGGGACACAGCAGTAAAAAGGAGGAAGGGAAGCAATGATACGTTGTTGTTGTTGTTGTAGGACCTCCTTAGTCAGCGGGTTGATGGCCTGGACTCATTTGGGCATGGTAATCAGATGATTAGATTTAATGTGTTGGGCTAAGTAGGATGCCTTGACAGCGACAGTTCTCAACCCATGGGTCATGACCGCCACAGACTCACATATGTAATATCCTGCATATCAGATATTTACATTATGATTAGTAGCAGTAGCAAAATGACAAGAAGTAGCAACAAAATAGTTGTATGCTTAGGGGTCACTACGACATCAGGTACCATATTAAAGGGTCACAGATCTGGAAAGGGTGAGAATCACTGCTTGCTGAGACCCCAGCTACACAGGTTACTTTGGGTTCCTATCTGGCGCTAGGTGATAACAATTGTCTTTACTGGTCTTGGGAATAGCCAACTTCATGTCTCTCAAAGAGTGATCACAGTTCTGCCATTTTTGCTCTCTGACACAAAGGTCATGGCCACAGTTTCAGACATCATTTTGTACATCTACCTGGAAGGTAAAGATTCCTGTCTGAGTAAAAAAATCATGTGTCCCTAGTGCCCGATTATTCTTCACAACAAATTCTGAATTTCACAAATTTCTCGAAGTTTTCTATCATCGATCTTTCAGAAAGATCCATGGCCTAATTAAAACCGTGCTCTTGATCTCAACCCTACATTTCTATAACCTTCTACTTTCGCTGCTGGAAGTTTTGATGTTTTGAAAAGTTGGAGACATCAACAAAACACCTGAGAGTCTTCAGAAATTTGGATGCAGTCATTAGAGGTGCTGCTTATGTTAACATTTTCTGGGGTGAAAGGGATGAGCATGGCTAAGGACCTGAAGGATCTTTGATCAGTTTTAGTGTTTTCCAGGTGGGAACCTTATTCTGTATTATTCATAGTTCTTTTTTTTTCACTGTTTTCTTACAGACAATCCACTATATCCTTCACAGCCTTGTGAATCTGAGTGACAGGAAAGAGTGAAGGCGAAGATGGAAAGAGTCAACAGAATGGTCTGATGAAGAACAAGAGACAAGTGCAGCTGAACATTTTCCCGGTGGCTTCTGCTCGTCAATCCCTTTGTTTGTTAGTTCATTGTTTTAACAAAATTGCAAGGTGGGCAGAGATGAAAGACACTGCAATGTCTCCTGATATCTCACGGAGAAGGTAAGATGTGTTGAATAACTAGGCTTGCAGCAATTTTCTAAACTTTTACTCAGTATGTGAATTTCCTGTAAACCCTCCTCTCTCTCTCTCTCTCTC
>LOEQ01000884.1:180054-195370 GCA_001685075.1 Bramus lutescens
GTTGACATGGTTTTTTTTTGGTGTGTGTGTTAACCTTCCAATTTGTAGCATTGCCACAAATGCATCTTTCTTTAACACACTATTTTGTTTCCTTGCGTGTGCTTGTAATCAAAGAAATACGTTTTTTTTTCTTTATTTGTCTTATGGCTAAACATTACGTATCTGATAATACCTGTGTATGTGCATATGGCTACATTAATCCCTCTACTGTGTAGTATCCCATGACATTAATTGATTATAACTAACCTAAGCTGTTATTGACCGATTTTTTGAACTCCAACTTTTCTGTTTTCTATCTTTATGGCTTCAGCATTTTTCTAGACATTGTCTAGTAAAAATTAATCACCATTTACAGGCATCCATAAAGGTAGGGAAATTCTGAGCCATATAAAGAACATCTTTATATTGAGTGTCAATGGCATACCACATTTATTATTGCCCCACACCAGGAACATATGAACATTTTCTTTGTTTCATGTCTCCACCAACACTCGGTATTTTCATTTGCTTAATTTGCCTTCATCTGGTGGATGTGAATTAACATCTCATTATGGGTTTAATTTGAATTCCCCAATTGCTAATAAAAGTGCACTTTTTTTTCTCATAAATTTGTTGGCCATTTGTGTTTGCAGCAAGATACTTCTATGATTCTGTTTCTCCAACTGAACATCCATTTTATCTTAGTCATTTTATTGGTGGTTACTCTGTTTTACCTCCTAACCAACCTTTTGATTTTAAACCTAGATATTGTCAGTGGTCTAACTTTTATTAAGTTGTTACCTTATATTACACCAAGTTTATCTTCCCCCAAGAACTTCTTAAGCATTTTCCCAAAATGCACATTTAATTTATCTAGAAAAAAATGCCCTTAGTCATTTTACGATTATTTATTCTAATGAGCAACCTTTTTTTTTCTCTGTATACTTACTCTGTCTATGATGTCTGTATAGCTATCAGCTTATAAAGAAACACAGTTCGGGGGCAACAGGCTTAATTTCAGGCACATTAGGTCTCTCCTGAATGTAATGGAACCAAAGAAAGATTGAATTGCAGTCCTAATGGTAGATATAAAATCTTAGTAAAAATACATCCTAATCTGGTAATTTGACCTTGAATATGTTTCCAATACAAATAAAATGCATAGGTCAAAAAAAAATCACTGTCAAATTTACAGTGTATTTGATTGTTGGTTTAAGACAGCCTGTGCTTGAAGATATATATGCCTCCAACTTTTATATGGGTTTTTAAATTTATTCCAGATGGTCTCATTGAGCAGGTTAACAAAGGTCTCTGGAATAAGTACAGCATTTGGGTACCCTGGAAGTGGCCTCTCTAGCAGGTTGCGCTCTGTACTGACTCAGAGATGTGAGCCATGGCTGAGATGTCTAAGCAAGCCTCTGCATAATCTGCACCAAGACTGCTCCAGCCATTGTTCCCATGCCTTTGCTCAGCCTCATGGGATTGCAGAAGAATATGAATTAGAGAGAAAATCTGCAAAGCTTTGCCTTTCATGTCTAATGTCTGGACAAAGATGTTCCCTGCAGGACAATTTCTGGATCTCTTCTCCCTGATTTGAAATATCTCAAGGGATGGTTTGTTGACTACTTCCCCTGGGAAACATTTCATCAACACCATCATTTTTGCTATTGGAAATTCACTTTGTGGTTTACCTTAGATAATGCTGTTCCAAATATTCTTCTCAACACCTGTGCTACAGAACCAGGGTTCCTGTTTTTCCTTTGCAATGACACAGCCTTTTCTATGGTTCCGAGAAGGCTAAATCATTTTATCTCTAAAGTTGTTTTTGTTTCCTGGAGTCATCTTTATTTAATCCAACTATAGCAAAATAGTTCACTTAATTTTTCTTCTTATCTCTCCAGTATCTTAATCATACTTGCATTAAAAAACATTGAACTCCCTCTAATTTATTTAGCTATTTCTGTTAAACAAAGGCCCTAAATTTAGTGTGATTTTCTCGATAAGATTTCCCAAGTAATGCACTGTAAAATGTAGGTTCATCGTACTCTCTTCCCCATGTTATCCCAGGGATTTGCTTTTGTCTTCCAAAGCTTGTGCTCTCACTTCTCATGGCATTTCTCAAAAGCCCAAGATAATTGTTGAGCTATGATAACATCAAATGAGATTAAATATTTAAATCAAGATCTTCATTATGGAGATTTAACAGGGGTTATGATGTGCTAAATGGAATGCATTTCTGCCTTTCATGAGTTATCTTTAAGTCAATGAGGCAGGCACATAGATTGATGAGTGAATAGCATGTAGGGTAGAACAAAGTGCTCATTAAGAAAAACTACAAACAAGGTGGGGAGACTGAAAAAAATGTCAACTATAATTTTTACACATTCTACCATTAATATGTTAATACTGGCAAGGTGCACTGACAGAACCAATTCTCTTATCCCTATATTCTTAGAATTCTTAGATTGACTGAGTTTTTCTTCATGTGTGTGTGTTTTGTTTTGTTTTGAAGCATTGGGTGGAAATAGTTGTCAATCACATTTGAACTAAGCCATATTTAAACTAAGTTGAAAGCAACGGCACATAGGTATTTTTATTCAAGAATCTGTTGGAATGAGTTCATATCAAGGAACATTCTTTAACATTTTCACATTATTTAAAATTTAGGTAAACAACACCTGACCTAAGGTTCTGCCTAGCTCTTTGCTTTAGCTCCATTTAGCCTTTCTCTCTAGGTCAAGTTTATTCCTCTGTGTGTGGCACAGTAATACTCTCTGCCAGGGATCCAAAAGCCACCACGCTTGGCTGAGATCCAAAGTGGGCCACAGAATCCAAAGGACAGAATACCTACCCAAAATGATACCAGGAGTTTAGTCTGAGCAGCATTTCGAACATCATAAAATTTACATAAATTGCATAGACAAATTTTGCCCTAATTCACCAGTCAGTTATGAATTTATAAGCCAGTCCCTCCTACTTGTGGACTGTTGGATTTTATGAACAGACATAATACAGTTAAAGAGAAAGAGTTTTAGAAAATATGGAGAGCTAAGAAAAGGTAAAGGTGCATTAATGATTGTGTTCAGGAAGCCAGTTCTACTGGGCAGAGAGAGAGAACAGGATTTCACCTGTTTGTAGTACTAGGATTGATATGGGGGGCATTTCCTCTTTGCGTAGCCTCCTGAAAAATATGTATCTAATTTCTCTCAGTGGACTAAAGAGAAAAAGTGAGACTAAGCTTGGTTTAAAATTGTAGGTCATTTTTATTTCAGTATGCTACATTCCATCACATTTTCTCTGCGTTGCTGTTTCTTCAAATATTGTTAAATATTCTCTTTGCTGATCAAAAAGTCAGTGGCTTGCAACTACATCATAATACTGTACCCAATAATAGTTTTGCTATTGAGTCAGTTTTTGCCTACAGGGTCAGGCTCTGTGGTCTTTGGAGATGAAGACAGAACTGGTACAATCTAGAACACAAAACAAAGCTCACCAAGAGATGGGTTTGATTGAAACACTTATGGTCGTTGCATTTCAACACCCCCATCTTTTAAATGACAGAAAATTAGCCTATACATTCCAACCCTAAACTGGTGATAAAAATCACTCCAGTGGTTAAATATATAGAGTTTATATTGCAATTCATTTGTAATTACTATTTCATAAATAGAATTCATTGTTAACATAATCTTAATTTGCCCTGTATTAAGATGGATTTTACAAATGCTACATTCACAAACATAGGCACCCATTGTAAAATCCTCTTCAAATGCATTGTTTTGTGTGTGTGTGTGTGTATGTGTAACAAATAAAACAAATCATACTTTACTAATATTTTGACATCAATATGGGTTAGTGAGTCTTTGCTCACTAAAAATGCCTTTGCTGGATTTAGGGATTCAAAACGGAACTCCTAGCAGGTCATTCTTCAGTGTAACACTGGTCAAGTTTGGTAGCCTATAACACCTTCCTGTGTATTCTACATTCAAACAGTCATTAATTACGACTTCATTCTATTTTAGCTACATGCATTTTCTTCAGACTTATCGAACTCGCTATCTAGCATGAATGCCTAGAAGCTGATTCTTGCTTTGTTAATCAAAGGAACTGCTAGAATGTGTCCCGGCAGTCTTTTCTCTGAAGAAGCACCTCTCTTTTGGATTTTTCATCAGTTTTAAGGCTCTCTTCGTACTAGTTACTGTAGAATCTCTGATAACTACCCAAGTCTAACTAGCAGTTTTAATCTTCAGAAGACTGTGATACACAACCACTGGTTCTCATTGTCTTAAGGTATTGCAACAGCTATTTGAGAACAAAAATATTCATATATCACCTGGGGACTCAGAAATTCAGAAAACCTGGCCAGTGCCTAGACTTGCTCCTTGGGGGTGAAAGGTGATTTAGAAACATTAATCTGGGAGATAGAAATTTTCCCAATCCTTACAACCATAACTGGTCAGCCAAACAGAGGGGAAATGCAATTCCTCAACCACATGAATTCAACTTAGCTTATACCATCTTTGGTGGCCTACCTTTAGATCTCATGATGGCAAACTGTCCACATATCAAAGGGCTTCTGGCTTGTTGTTTGCTGCTACAGTACTCTCAGAGGTCATGACATGCTTCATTTTCCGGAGATAGAAACCCCTTGGAAGTTGCTTGAGTATTCAATCTTCCTCCCCTCCCCCTTTTTCTCAAGTAGAAAACACCCTTCAAAAAGGGTCTGCTAGTCTTCATTTTCCATTTCTCCCTCCAGCCACTCTCTTCCCTCTGGAAAATACTATGATTCAGGAGAATAGGGAGGCACATAAAAGGGATGCTGGAGTCCTGAGTCATTTCCACCCTGTGTCCTTCAAGTCAGTTCTGAAAGTACACACATGCTAAAAGTGAGACCCCGGTGGAAGGGACCCCAAACTGAACCTTGCCTTTTGATTGGAAATGGTCTTTGGGGCATGAAACAAACCAACTGCTCATTTGTCTGAGCTTCTGTGATGGGAAAGAAAGGGCTTAACTGAAATGTTTCGAGAGGAGTAAAGCTTTCGGGCAGGGAGCTATCTCAGCGCGAGGCTTTGAAGCCTTTGCTCTGCCCTGCCTGGTTGAGAGACAAGCTTTAACCAGAGCTCCAAAATCACAGTGGAATAGGAGAGGCCATGAGGGTTCAGTTGTGCAGACTGGATCAATCTGAATGACAATCACTAGTGTTCCCATTGGTGAGACAAGTTTCTGCTTAGCTCATGAACTGTAGGCCCTTCTCTGGTCCTGCTAGAAAGTGAGTGGGGCTTTTGTGAAAGGTTATGTAAGGCTGCTGTTTTACTTTCCCCTCAGAGCTAAATTCTATTTATAGAGGGGGAACTGCCTCCCAGGGAAACTGCATTTCCCTAGCTATAACTTAGCAAGAGAATTCAATCAATTTTC
This sequence comes from Bramus lutescens, assembly GCA_001685075.1. Taxonomy (NCBI): domain Eukaryota; kingdom Metazoa; phylum Chordata; class Mammalia; order Rodentia; family Cricetidae; genus Bramus; species Bramus lutescens. Next base: position 185,449 of record LOEQ01000884.1, read on the forward strand.
AGCAAAGAATTAAGGAACAAAGGCAGAACAAAATCCAAGGCAAAGGTTCTGAGAAGTACAGAAAGAATACACACAAAAAGAAGAACAGTATTGCACTGCCTGGGTTGCTGGAAGAATGTACAGTGGTGATGTTTTTCCTGTTTGCCAGGAGCTTCCTAAGTAGGATTTACAGTGTCAATCATGGAGCAGATTTCTGTAAACTGTGATTGTTGGTCTCCCACTCTCGTGTTGATGCATATGGGAAGAGTCTCAGTGCTTTTGTGTTTCTTTTCTACTGGGCTGTAATGTCTTAAGCTGATGTTAATGTTACTGCTCAGCAGAGTACCACCATGTGATTAATACTCTGTTTCCCATACACCAGCCAGAAGCAAGGTCTATTAAGAGGTTTCTCTTCCAACAGTCCAGCGAGTATGGGTGCCTGATTGGAGACAACTTGCCTCTTAGCTATTTATCAGGTCACTGAGACCTTACACTCCAATCTTGCAGGGTAATCAGAGTGAACACTCTACAGTGATGGCTTGTTTGGGTCTATCACTCTTTTGATAAAACCAGCAACACTTCTCTGTTGCCAGGAACGGACAGACCACTTTAGGTATGAAGGTGTCTTTTGAGTTCCATTATGTGTAGTAGTTTGCTCACAATTTATTTCTACATGATGGTTATTCATGGGCTTGCACAGACTCTCAAGGTACCGCTGTGTATACTGCTTTAGAATGTTCAGCAAACCACAAGGCAAACTTCTAATTTCCTGAGCTATTTAACAGAAACAGGGATACCCTCTGATCTTTTTCTCCCCACCTCCCATTTAATTCTCCTTGATTTTTTTCTTTTGTATGTACTCTGTTAATAATTTTACTGGCAACCATCCAGAGTACCTGTGAGAAAATAAAAGTCAAGAAAATCCTTCAAATGTTAAATGCAAATGTGTGAACTCTGCAGAATTTGCTATCTCCATGAGTCCTGGTCCTAAGACATCCAAGGTATTTGTCAACTTCTGTGCTGAATATGAAAAAGGGAAGAGAAGTATAAATAATTGCTTCCTACATAGTAATCCCAAGCATAGACTCTGAGTTTACCTTAGGACAGTCATTCCTGAGAACTGGGATGAGGCACGATATTAAAATGCTCATGTTCTAGAAACCAATGGAGGAGTCAAGACAAGAGCACAGAAGTAAAAATGATTGGCAAATGAGGCTGAGCCTTTTATGTAAAATGATTGGTCAAATAGAGAAAGGTTGTTGGGGCTGTTTTAAATGGCTGTGCTGTTGAATAGATGAGAAGCAGGACCCCAGAAACATTCAGGGAGTACCCCACATCACAAACCTAACAGTGGGTAACCACAAAACACTTTTACACACCTTAGTGCAAATCTTGGCACTGTCAAAGATGTCATGAAGGTTCAGGGTCCTAATTCCCTAAATTTGTAAAACATCACTGAATAGTTAGATTAAAAAGATATTACACAGCCAGATACCTTCAGTCTTTAACATGTAAGACACACTAAGCTATTTCTGATTTTATTCATACTTATTAAGTTGATATTTACCTATCATATGTGACTGTACGCTATAGGAGATTTACAAAGATTATCAAGAAAATATCTTTACCCAGGTGTGATGGCACATACTTTTAATGCCAGCACTTGAGAAGCAGAAGCAGGCTAATTTCTTAGTTTGAGACCTGTTTGGTTTACAGAGTGAGTTCCAGAAAAGCCAGGGCTATACAGGAAAACCCTGCCTTAAAAAAAAAAAAAACAGAAACCAAAAACAAAAAAACAAACAAAAATACCTCTGTCTTTACAGTCCACAAAATGGTTGGGAAGAAGACTTACACAGTTTGAAAAAAAAATAGGCTCAAGGTGAGGTATCCTTATGTTATTAAGATATAAATGAATTAAGTGATAAATATGAGCAACCAATATGAAAAATATGAGAAAACAAGCAATAGTGTCAGAACAAATTCCTCAATGAAAAGGGGTGGAATTGGGCAAATAAGATGCCTGAAAAGTGCGAAAGATTCCCCTATGGGAAACTGTACTTTGTATTTCACTGCTGAGACCGAGTTTTCTGCTCCATGCTGGCCCTAGTTCCCATCACCAGCAACGGTGCCCTGTTCACTAGCCTCTTCTCCAGCACATGTATGAGAAGACTGGGATAAAGGGATATGAAGAAGTGACAAGGTCATCTAAGAAGCAACTGGCAGCATAAATACTGTGATTTTAGAATGAAGAGGCTCTGCGTGTAAGGCTTCTCCTAATAATTTTATAGGGATCTTGAAAGCACAGATTGCTCAGAGAAGGGCAGATGCTGCTAGGCACTGATTTCTAACACGGAGATGTGGTAACTAGGGAAACAAACTTATCCTGTGCACTTCAGCCAGGAGTCTCTGCTGGATCCTAGGGTGCCCATCTTATCCCTTTTAGCACAACTTGAAAATGCATTGATAATTTTCGGTATATAGTATCATCCCAAACTACTAATGTGCCATAAAAGAAATTCTGTAGATTTTATACCTAAAATGTAAGTAGCCCTGCCCATAATTTTCAATTTATATCCAGTTATATAGCTCTTTCTTTGTCTTTTCTCTGAAGATTCTAATTCATAGAAGGTTATAGTAATGAACATTAAGTGATGATGATGAGCATAAAATGTTGCTACTTGGTTGTCTTGATAATTCCTGTCTTCCATCCCTTTGAAATGTACTTTCTATCTTGGCTGTTAGGAATCTTTATAAAGGGATCAGAATCATTAGTCAAACTCATATGTTTCATCAATAAGGTCATAAAGATTGCAGGCTATTTATCTTTGCTGAGAGAAATATTCAATGTTTCATTTGTTCTTTAGGGAAGTTACGGGTTCTGGAAGAAAATCCTTGACCTGGTGTTGACTCTTAAAGCACACCAGTGTAGAAATCATTAATTTCAAAGCAATGATATTCTAATATATTGTCTTTACTTAGCATCCACATTTTCATTTTTCACCACACTCTGCAATAGAAACACCAAGATTTCCTCAGAGAAATAGCTGAGTCTAAGGCTAGGGTAGAAAGAGTACAAGATAAGCCTGGGGCATCTTAGAGTGCCAGACAATAAAGAATAAGGAAGTTCTTGTTTATGGAAAGGAAGAAAAACATCTATAATAATGGAAGACAGCAAAGGGACCCAAGAGTTAATGGGAATAGCTCTGGGTGGTCAAATATGGAACATACGAGCAAGAAATTGTGTCAAAATATTTCAAATAATTATCAGACCCCATACTGATATGAATATATGCATAAATAAATAATTATAAATAGAAGATTATAGTCAAATGTGTAGAACAAATCCAAAGTATGTATATAAACATTCCACTGTCATGCAGGTAGAAACAAATTTAACCCCCCACACTGGTGACTATTTACTGTGCTTGGTGATCTAATTCCAAAGAGAAGAACGTGTGACTAGTGGTGAGCAGAATACTTTTAGTGGCAAACCCGGCAGTCGGGTGCCACAGTTCATTCTCATCCAGATGATGAAGATAACAGCTAACATTGATAGATTGTCTTGACAGTATGTGCCTTTGATATGATGGGAAGAGAATGGTACCAGTGTGGCCTTCCTCTTTGAATCTATAACTCCCTTCTCAGGAGAAAAAGATATAGCCTATACAAGCTTGTGATAAACAGCATAACTGAAATCAATTTGAGGAGGAAAGGTTTATTTCACCTGATAGTTTATGTTTCACTGTGAAGTTGGCAGTCAGAGCAGGAACTCAATGCAGAAACCTGGAAGCAAGAACGGAAGGGACTATGAGGGAGTGCTACCTTGGTTTGCTCAGCTTGCTTAAGACCATTTATTGTAAGAATACAACCCAGGACCACTTACCCACAGGTAAGCACTGCCTATAGAGGGCTGGGCAGCCATGAGGAGGCTGCTTGTTGATTCCTGGCCACATAGTCCTGAAATAATCACACAGAAACTCTATTAATTAAATCACTGCTTGGCCCATTAGCTCTAGCTTCTTATTGACTAACTCTTACATTAATTTAACCCATTTCTATTAATCTGTGTATTGCCATGTGGTTGTGGCTTACCAGGTAAAGCTTCAGTGTCTGTCTCAGGTAGGGCTACATGGTTACTCCCTGACCCAGCCTCCTTTCTCCCAGCATTCCGTTTAGCTTTCCCTGCCTAGCTCTGTTCCTCTACAGCTCTGCTATAGGCCCAAAGCAGTTCCTTTATTAACCACTGATATTCACAGCATACAGAGGGAAATCCCACATCACTAGGCCCTTACACATCAGTCATTAATCAAGAAAATGCTCCACAGACTTGCCTGTGGACCAGCCTTATCTAACCATTTTCTCTACTCAGGTTTCCTCTTTTTAAATAACCCTGCATCCAGTTTATAAAATGAACAAAAAATACAACCCAACCAGTGTTCCCCTAACTGAAACTCCACAAATGTCTGACCCATATTCTTCAAAGCTTTCCTAAAACTGAGAAATAAGTGAATTGTCAGACCAATAGATACTAAGAAGTTATATTGCTAAAATACCATAGGATAACTTGCTGTGTCGTCTTCAGGTAAAAACAAAATGCAATCTGAACCAAGTATGGATCTTAGTTGGCAGTAATGTACCAAGGTTGATTGATGAATTTTTTTATAAGTATGATATATTAATGTCCATTTTTAATATTAACAAATACTTGATTGTCATACATCAAATTTTCTATTCACAATTCCCCACAAATTTAAAGAAGTTCTATAATAAATAGTTTCCTTCAAAGAATATCACCATATCTCCTAAGAGTAAAATGTATAATGCATGTAGAGTATGCCATCCTCACCAAGACGTTTCTTCCTGTTTCAGGATGATCTGTTCTAGGGTGCTCCTTCTGAGAAGTACAGTGTTGTTTCGTCCATCCTTGGCATCTGATCACACTTCTCAGATTTGGTCACATCATTATTGTAGGTGATGGTGCCACCTCATACTTACTGAAGTGGGGTCCCAGGACAGAATGGGGAGGGAAAGGAAGTTTTAACATACTTTCTAGGTGATTCTTATATGATATATACATAATCTTGAAAATCACTATATTTTATGTGCATTCTTTCTGAAAATGAGGAATAATGGCACACAGCATTTTCAACAAGTCTTTGATCTCATGTTATGACTACAGAGTTGAGATTAAGTCCCAGCGTCAGAACCTTCTAGTAGGAGAAGCAAGGCAGTCTATCTCATTGATCTTGCACTTCCTTGTATGAGGTGAACAACACTCAATTCAAAGAGATTTCATAAAAGATATTTGAGAAATATGTATGTATGTAATTTTTTTCATATTACCTCACATACACAGCAGAAGTCGGCTTGGCTACACTGGCATTATATTAACTCTTTATAAAAATCATCATAAATGAAACCTGAATTCATCCCCATTGCCATAATTACTTCTCACTCTGAAACTTTTACTGTCTTCCGATGGCTCCCTTACATGTCTTTTTAGGAGTTTCAGGCAGTATGTGGCAAATCTCTGATGGGACCTGTCACAAGTTTGACTGACAGCTATGCCTGATGGATGCTCTCCAGGGCCTCAGGTACCCACTACCTCTTTCCAGGAAGTTTTGGCAATTCTGTGTGCATTGATGATCAGCTGCCCTGGTTCTAACTGTGTTTACTATGCCAAATGACAGAGTGCGAAACACCACTCAATCCTTCTCTGTTCTTGTCTTTCCCACTATTCTCTGTCCTTACTTCTTCTCACTTATACATAGATATTTAAATTCATTCAAATATGTCTCTGCTTTATGATTTATACACCAAGATCTCAGTGTTCTTGAGGAATATACAGAAGAATCAAAATAACAATATTGACTAATATCTATGAATCTGTATAGCTTAGAGTGACATAACAGCTATCACTCATGAAATATTATTTTCCCTTTACCTTCTTATTATGTACATGAGTCAACTTTATTCCAAGCAACATACGTCAGTTAAAATGCTATTTCCAAGACTCCCTTTTAGTTGAAACAGGTCATGTATGAGCTGAATTCTGGTAAATGTATAGGTAATAAGATACCTTTGTATTTCAGAAAATAAAAAGGCTCGTATCCCAAGCTAAGTGCCACTGAATTCTGCCACTTGCTTCTTTCTTTCAGCCTGGACAGTAGAGAGAACTGCTGGACTTCAAAGGGTTGGTTGTTGGCTTCCCTTTTCAGAGTGACAGAATAAAAAGAGATTCTTAGCCCATGATGACATTTTGACCCTTTCTACAACCCGAAGACCAAGCCCTTCTAGACTGGTTATCATGTGAGGAGTCACAACTAGTTGGTTTTTAACATTCTGTACTCTGCTTTCTGTAGCATGTAGCCACATTCGGTCCTAACTACCACATACCCCATATTGCTAGATATTCCTGACTGTGATGACGGGGACTACTTTTATACCCTTCTACAAATGGAGCAAATTAGTCATCAAAAAAAGATAGCTAGATTCCCCCCATGGTTTCATGGTACTGAATTGTAGAGCTATGATTTAAATCCCTGCAGGAAAGGACATGTCTTTAAGTCTTTGCTACAAATCCTGAACAAACAGTAGATGCTGTTATTGTACTATTGTTGTTTGTAATATTCGCTTCCCATCTCCAAGTGGGTGATATTTTTCTATGAGCCATTTATTATTTCGACACTTCTAGGTTATTGAGTATCCAAATAAAAACTCCATTTTCTGCTAATCATTTTCAAATGTCATGGTTCTCACTAACAAGTTATAAGCCAGCCCCATGCACTTCAATTTCCTCTGAAGACTTCCAGCATCACCTTATAAAGACTAACATTCCCACTACAGCCTTGGAATACTAATGCCCTGACTTAACAATCAGGATAAGCTCTGTAATTTACATGTGGGTTGCAGTTTCTCATTGTAGGTATAAAGAGAATTTCACATAGTTTTGATATATCATGTAAATTACACCAACCAAGCATGGTGCTATGTCTTCATTAAAGTAGGAGATGATAATTATGCAAACATGTAGTGTGGTCTTGCAAGCTTTGAGTTATGAACATTCAATAGTGTCTCTTTACTTGTGCTTAAGTTGGCTTTTGTGAGCAGCATATAATCAATTAATCAATAACCCAATTTTCCCTTAAAGAGATGGTGCATCATTTAAGAAGAAAAAAAAAGAAAAGAGAAATAACAGAGATTATTGTATGATTTCATGAAAAGAGCTGCCTCAGCAAAGAAACCGGCTTGAGAAACATTGAAAGCCTTTTTCAGGGATGATGATTTTGCTTAACTAAGCCAAAAGTGAAATTGGATACAAATGCTCAGTTCCTGAAGCATTTTATTGTTTTTCAGTTGCTAGAAGGAAAGCACCAATTTGGGATCGCTGGTATGGATGCATTGTTCATATTCAGGATTAGGGCTCTGTAAGTGGATTCATCTATGAAGTGCAAAGCAAAAATAAACTAATCCTAAAACTTACAGTTTAAAACTAATTGATTCTGCCCTGCTTCATACAAAGATGGAATCCTGTACTAGATTGCCTGATTTGTCTCACATGACGTCTCAGCAGTACAGAGCAATACGGCTCAGATAACAAAAGTGGTGGTCATATGAGGCCAGCCTAGAACTTCCCAACATGTTCAATGTATTTATTTCTATATCTTTATTATATCTGCTACTCATAATATGCATTTACAATGTGATATTTTAGAGATTTTAGTGTGACAATTTTAGAGATTGTGGGTTTTTTTTTGGAGGAAGAAAACTGCTTTATTCCATTCCTTTAGAGTAGAAAACCGTTCATTGTTTTTTTTCTGTTTTCTTATTTTTTTGTATTTTTAATGTCTATCTCCTGCACAATTAGTATGGAGCTTGGTATATATCTAATGTTGTATTACATTAAAACATACAGCTGTGGGCCATCAATATGGCTCAGCAGGCAAAGGCTTGATGACCTGAGTTTGATTCCCCAGAAACCACAAGGAAGATGGAGAGAACGGCCTCTTGACATTTACCCTCTGACCTCTATAGGTATGCCACGGTACACTCATGCCCATACACTACACAAATGCATTCATTCATACATACAAATAGATGAATAATTAAATAAGTGTTAAAACGTGTTAGTAATGTTCTCTTGATAACAAATGAACACAGGCACATCTGAAAGGAAAAAAAATCTTCAAATAAGTTACTTAATTCATTAGGCAAGATAGGATATGATCAAGGTGAAACTGCTGTTCTCCATCAAGATTACCCCCCAAGAGATATAAAGTGTTAGGTATGGATTTTCCTTATTTTTATGTGAAGAGAAATCATTGGTTCTATATTGGGAGAGAGGGTCCCTTTGTTTCGTCCCGACCACCCCACTAGCTTACATATGAAATAATCACACAGAAATTGTATTAATTAAATCACTGCCTGGCCCATTATCTCTAGCCTCTTATTGGCTAACTCTCACATCTTGATTTAACCCATTTCTAATAATCTGTATATCACCACAAGGTCATGGCTTACCAGGAAAGATTCAACATGTCTGACCTGGTGGCTCCATGGCAGCTATCTGACACTTTGCTTTCTTCCTCTCAGAATTCAGTTCTGTCTTCTCTGCCTACCTAAGTTCTGCNCTCTCACATCTTGATTTAACCCATTTCTAATAATCTGTATATCACCACAAGGTCATGGCTTACCAGGAAAGATTCAACATGTCTGACCTGGTGGCTCCATGGCAGCTATCTGACACTTTGCTTTCTTCCTCTCAGAATTCAGTTCTGTCTTCTCTGCCTACCTAAGTTCTGCCCTATCAGGCCAAGCAGTTTCTTTATTGATTAACCAATTAAAGCAATAAATAAACAGAAGGACCTCCTACACCAATTCTAAAAACTTAGAAATTCCCATTGCCATCAAGACCTTGGTTTTTCAAGTACAGCCTATGAATCAGAACAAGCATCACGTAGAAGTGTGTTAGAAATATAGGTCCTCGGGCCCCATCATCCCACATTCAGGATTTCAGTAAGCACTTTAGTTGGCATGTATGCAGACAGCGGTTTATGAAGTCCGCTTCTGGCATTATGCCCACTCATGACATGATGACTCTAAAGCCTGTGAGTTGCACATGAACTTGTGATCTTGGGTAGAGAAGAAGCAGCATCGTGACAGCTTTTCTAGATCTGCTTCAAAGGGCTGAAGGCTATGCTCATAGAACAGTGCCAGGCTGACAATCACCACCAAGACTTAGCTTTCATTTGTTCACTTCCCCGTGTTTTCATCCTTAAAGTCCTAAGACACTAATGTCCACATTGACTTGAAGAATTAGGATTCCCGTTCCAATCACCTGTCACTGATTTGGGGTCACTTGATGAGATTTCAATAGCACATAAGGATTCCAGTCAGCTAAAACATGGCATGTCTAAAGAGAATGACTCCACGTCTATTTTCTTTATTTAACTCTCTAATCAAGGACTTCGTTGCAACAATGATGTCACAGTGCAGAAAACATCACAGAATTTATAGCATCTCCTCCAGTGTGGGATGCAGGGGGAAGTAAAGAGGAGATTGCTTTTTTTCTGCTATGATAACTTCACTGGAGGAAAGTGTATTACGCTTAAGATTCTATTATCTCTCTGCAGGGAGGAAAACCAAAGCATTGCTCGTTTTCCTTCTTATTTATCTCATGGGCATTTGTGCCATTAATGCTCCATTTCTCTGTAATTTGTATAAAACACATTTTCAAGCAAAAAACACTTTTCCCATTAGTACACAGAGTTAAGTGAACTTTCTATGGTCCTTTAACTTTCCTTTACTGAAAGTCAGTCCTGACAGAACCAATCAGAAATGAGCTGAACCACTTACCTAATTATTAGGGAGTAAAATATTGGTGAAAAATAAGTTGAGAGCTATTCAAAGAAAATCTGGCATCTCTGATGTAGGAGGGTCATCT
>LOEQ01000884.1:195398-205644 GCA_001685075.1 Bramus lutescens
AAATGAATACAATTTGTGTGTTGTTATTTCAGGGTATAAGCTAGCCGTGCGGGATCTGGGCTGGACGAAAGGCAGGCCAGCTCCCTTATCACTACACATCTCAATGCATTCTCCTAATCCAAACTTCCATTCCTACTTGGTTCATTATATTTCCATTGCTATCCAGGATTGAAATATATTAGATGAGTACAATTGGTATGTTCAACACCATAAGTGAAATAACTTTGAATCACTGCCTGAAAATTACTGTTTGCCATTGCAATTTGGATCTCTAAATTTTTGAAGCTGTCTTGAGACTTTTTATTCTATTGAGGTTTCTGTTAAACTTCAGGCTGGCAAAGATTTCTCTGTTTTGTTTCAGAAGTCTTTGTGGGACAGGGGACTCATATCCCACCTTTTTTGGTACCAACAATTTCACCTGCAAAGATGATGAATTTTAAGAATAAAGCAAAGCTGGATATGGTGACACAGGCTTGTGATCCCAGCACTTAGGAGGATGAGGCAGGTGGCTGAGTTTAAGGCCAGCCAGGTCTACCTAGTGACTTCCAGGACAGCCAATGAATTGATGCCTAACTTCCTATAAGTGATGGTTCTGAGAGAATTTTTCACGAGCTTGTCCACTTTTCTGAAGTGCTCTATTCTTGAACCACATAGTTTGTCTCTACTGACAGCAACACGTTGCTTCCCCAAACATTATAATTAAACTCTTTATTGAAGGAAAAAAAGAAACACGCCTTTGGCTGCGTGTGACATTTTATTTTGGGAATCTTCTGCTAGCAGAAGCTAATCTGTTTCAGGGTGGAAAGGTCAACTGACATCTTATGTACTAAGTCTGTTAGAAGAGTATCTGGGAGGCTTTCTATGTGAATGGCGGTTCTAACTAGAGGTGACTGACAGTTCCCACGAGTGCCTGGATGATGGTTCTTTCTCCTGATCGGTCCTCTGGAGCAGTTGCATTTCTCTTTATCACAGGTCAAGTTGATGAGTTTCCGAAGTCACCCACTGTCCCCACTGATAAACAGCCAGACTTCCTCATCTCTCCCTGGCTGACTCTAAGATTTCTTTGTTTTGTTTTTGAAGATCAATCGGGTATAGAAAACTTCCCGTTTGAATCAAGTAGACCTTCATCAGATTGCAAGTAGAGGCAGAGGAGGATCGCAAAAGGTGTTTGAATCTTGTGATGGAGTCTATCTCCTAAAAAGGTTTCTCTTTTTTTTTCCTCCTAAAACCTATGCTTGCATTAGTGGAAGCAGAGAGTTGGAGTAGAATTAGACAAAGTGTCTTTTTGTTCTTTTAGCCCAGAATCATAGGCAGAGAAAGCATTTATTTCATGTTCTTCATGGTAGACCCTTTTATAGGGCTGTGTCATGATGTTTGCAATCTAGTAGGAGATTCTGGTCTCATCACGAAATTTGTATCCAGACCATGTTCAGCTCCTATCAATCAACAACATCAGCTCTTTGATTGATTTTTTTTTCTAACTAGGAAATGAGAACCTGGAGGTGGCAATGAAGTTAATGAGATTATGCTTCAAAATCTCTAATTTCTTTATTTCCTTATCTCACCCATCTCAGGAAGAACAGAGTTCAATTCTCCTTCTTGAAAGACAAATGACAGTTAGAATTTGGATACGGTACTTCTCTCCCAACAATTGCACCTATGTCTTCATTGACGAGGAGACTGTCATTTGGAAAACTTTTCAGGCAAAGATGCAGCTCCTAGGAAATTCTGTACCTAGGAGGCAGGATAGGTGTGGATGACAGCAGGCAGATGAACAAGAACTAGGCTCAAGTGATAGAAAAAGCAAATCATTCAAACCTATTTTTAATTAGTCACTGAGTGGAATGATTGATATTCAGTGCTAAAGTATCAAGGTATTTGCTCACTGGTTGGTAAATATTTACTCTTATGGGGTTTCCCACTCTTTTCTAGCTAAAGACTATCCAAGCCAATGAGTTTTCAAATAAAAATGCTGCTTCTAAAGTATCAAAATTGACCTCCACCTCCCTATTGAATTTAGACTGCCAGCTTTGCCTTGGTCCCTCATGAGACACATACTGGCTTGGCATTTTCTTACTCACCTCCAACACCTTCCGCAAGCCTAAGTATCCTGCAAGGCTCCTTTGGAAATTTGCTTCCAGTGACCAGAGGCCCTCATGTGTTTGTCTAGTTGTTTGCACCTGAGCAGATAAGGGGTTTCAGGTATCAGTAGGAGTGAGGGTTCTAAGAATAAGTGAAGCCAGCAGAGCTCCAACCCTAATCCTGTTGATTGTTAATGTTGAAATATCTATGTATGCTGCTTCTGTTCTGTGAAGACAACATTAAAGCCCTTTGAACCTGAAAAGTACTCAGTGGGTTAGTTACATGACATGTAGTGTCCGGTGCTAAAGACTACATAATAGTCTAAAATTGTTTCAGTCCTTGTTATTTTTGTCTTATTTATCAAAATAATACCATACAATGAGGGGATTTAAAAGGTAATCAGAAATATTATACATGCATATATATTATATACATATATATAGCTTACAATTATGTACTTATACTACACCACAATACACTATACACACATGAACACACAAACCATTGCATAACATAGGGTAAAATATTACATTTCAGATATGGCATAGTATATCAGAGCATACAATAATAAGTTATTGTACATACTTGTATAACTAAACATTTAGCAGTCTACTGTGAACATAGTTTTAATGTGTAAACATTGAGAAAGAACTTGCAAGTCAATTAGTTCCAATAATTTTTTCCAAGGGAAAAGAATTCTTTTAATATTTCTCTTCACAGTTCTACAACCTCATCCTTGACTTCACCAGGGACAGAATCCCATGGCCTTATTGTGATGGTCTCTCTACTTTGCAGTAATTATTTGTCCTTGACATTTCTGTCTTCCTCTTCAATCACTTACTTATTGAGCCCTGTTATGTACTCTTTAGCTTGTACAGAGACAAGAAAAGGCTGGCAGGATAGCAGTAAGAGGCTGGATGAATCCAGACAGTTACTGTGTTCTATGGTGAGAATTGCCAGGTCATGAGATTGAGTGGATGTCTTAGATGATCCTTTGAATTTATTCACAACTGTGCTTTTCTTCAGAGATTCAGAGACTTAGGTTATGTGATTGTATATCTTCTTTCAAACTGAAAATACTAGAGATGTAGACACATTAGAAGTGATAAATTATGCTTACTAATCTTGTGCATTTTATGCTGGGCCACAGTAATTTCTGGAAAAAATATAGGTGACTATGTTTGCAAACAGATTGAGTAGGAAACTCTGTAGATGTTAACTTCCTACCATGTTATATGTTTGAAGCTGTGCCCTCTTCAATTCCCTTGCTCTCTGATGGACTGAGTTGCTGGTGATCAGGGTTCAGATGCCTAGAAGAGGAGAGCTGTAGTGTTGGCAGACCACCACTGGCACTGCAGCTGTTTTCTGTGAGGTGGTTCCCACTGTTGAGTTCTATTAACTGCCCCACTCATTCATTAGGTGTGGAGACAAAGAGATTACAGCAGCAGGCAACAGATGCATTCCCTGAATACTGTTTAGTGAAAAAGATGAAGAGACCACACAAGGCTGCTTATTGCATGAATAAAGATTTAATTAAACATTGCTATTATTTCTGAAAGGAAAAGATACTGCTCTCTATCTTAAAGCATCCTAAGATGGGAGTTTGGGGAACCCTAATAGAGATAGCTTAGGGGAGACTTCTGGCCAGATATATCAGTGGTGAGCATGGCCACAGAACATGTGGTGGAGCAATGCGGCAGTGTGAATCTTCCTTCGGTTTCAACCAAGTGCATGCTTCTCCCCTCTACTCAAACATCATCCCATGGGAAAGAGCTGATATCCAAGGCTTGGAAACCTATCGACTATCAGGGCTCAGCAAACGAATTCCATAAAAGGTCTGATCAACAATATTTTAAACTTGAAAAATTCACACAGTTTATGTATCAACTATTTAATTTTGACATGAGAGCTAATAAAACCACATGCAATCCATAAACTAGTGAATGTGGCTTTGTTCTCATACAGCACCATTTAAAAAATAGAGTATAGTTGTGGCTCATAGTTTACCAGCTCAGTTTAGATTGTGACTACTGGGTCTCACCCTATGTTTAGGAAGTAAGGCACACCACTTTGTTGGATCTCTCTGCTCAGAACACAATTCTTCCAAACTTCTGCTTCACTTAAAATTTCTACTTTTTCACATCCTTGGTCATGGCTATCATTTTTTAGGTATGTGAAATGAAAGTTGAAGATGTCAGTGTGTGTGTGCTTTGTTTAAAGTATGAATTTTATTCAGTAATAGTGTCTCCCTTTTTGGAGGGTTGCTGGGAGTTGGGAGCCACACTCAACTTCTTTGGCTCCCACACCTTATCCTGTGTCATGCTGTCCATTATTGGCTTTCCGGAGAGGAACTAATCTTTTTTATTTTCTGGCTAAGTATTGATGATTGCAGTTCTATTCTGTCTCAGACTGACTTAGCAAACCCAGACCCAGGCTATGGCTGCTTCTCCCATTTGACACAGCCACCCCCAAGAAGATCGATTGGTACAGCATATCTGAAGAGGTTCTCCGAATCCAAAGCAGCAGGATGCTCCCACTGAGAAGGAGTTGAAATTGGCTATATAAAGAGAAGCCTGAGAGTGTGATAGCGTGCTATGTGATTTACAGGTTTTCCTCCAGCAGGAGAGGCCTTTCCATACCGCTCGGAGTCACAGGAGTATTGATCACCAAGGCTTTGTCCCTGACTCCCTTTTCTGTGGGAGGATTGTTTGAGTCCAGATGGTGGCATCTGCACATATACTAATAAGCAAACCATTATCCAAACGTTGCGGATTTTAGACCTTTTTTCGTTCAGAAAGACTCTGCTGTTCGTGATGGGCTTAAGTCTACCCTTGACTGGAGACATAGGAATGGAATTTCTTGTAACTCTGAAACTACACATTCTAGCTAGGTAACACACACACACACACACACACTGATACATACACACACTGATATATACACATTGACATACACACACATGGGCACAAACAGGCTTTGAATAAGAACTTATGTTTAACTTCTGAAATTATTCAAGGGCCTTGAACCATTTATCCCTATCTTGTTGATCTTTGTGGACATGTCCTCAATTCCATAGGGTCTATATTTCTTTCTGCTTTCGTTTAGAATTGGAAAGTAGTCGTTTTGGGAGGTTGTGGTCATTTATCATATGAATAGGTAGTAGTGAAGATATATTAATTTTTAATACAAAACATGCTTACTCTGCTAAGATTCTGTTTCCTTAGCCCTATAGAAGAGTGGTTCTGCCACATTTGCATGCTCTACCAAGTGACCACGGAGCAAAAACTATATTATCAAGTCAGAATTGCTGAGACTTATACATCATGCCCGACCAGCATGAAAAAGTGGGTGTTTTTCCCCCACAGATTTTCTAATGGTGACTGAGATGCTTAAAATATTGGCTTAGGTGCTAAGTGGTAATGTTTTGTGACCTTGACACTAGTTAGAGTCATTTGTGAAGACAGAACTTTGACTGAAAAAATTGCCCCACAAAAATGATTTGTGGGTAAACCTATAAGGAATTTTCTTGATTAGTGATTAATTATTTTCTTAATAAAGGTGAGAGGCACTAGGCTATGGTTGGTGGTTCTAAACCTGGCAAAGAGATCTCGAACTGTATAGGAAAGCAGGCTGAGAAACTTATGAGAAGCAAACCAGCAAGCGCACTTGTCCACCAATGGTCCCCGGTCCTGACCCCAGGTTCCGGCCCTGACTTCCCTCAGTGATGAAGTATGACCTGACGGTTCCAAGCTGAAATAAACCCTTCCTTCCTCAAGTCTCATTATGGTGTTTATCACAGTAATTAAGACATCAGGATGTCCTTTCCCCAAAGTTTGGAGCTGGCATCTCCTGAGAAAATAGTCTTTGGTTTTGTGTGTGTTGAAGGGTAGACATGAGGATCAAATGAAATAATATTTGTAAAATGGCTACAAGAGTGTTCATTGAAACACAATCCAAAATGAGCTGTTGTTGAACTCTGATGTTATAGAACATATTCATCCCAGAGGGCACTTTTCCCAAGCACACACGTATTCTGGAGCATCCCGGCAGAAAATAAGTCTTTCTGGCAAGTTCGCAAATATAATTCTTGAAATTTCTTCACATGAAAAATGAGGTGGATATTTCTTGTCTCTTTTAAGATGAATCTGAGAGTGATGTGGTTTCTCAAAAACTTTGCAAAGTTAAATTTCAAGCAAAGAATGCAATATAAGGTAAAAGAGCTAGGAAATGGGATGAACAAGGAAGTTGTGGATAGAGGATCAGGAAAGAATGTGTACAGGGTATAGATGCATAAGAAGAATGACTTCTATTTGGGAATATCACAAGAAATAGTTATATGTATACACACATATGTGTATATAGTTGTTAATAACTAACGAAATATAACTAGTAACAGGACACTAAATATGACTTGAGATGGGCATGGTAATAACCCAGGTCTCATCATTATTCAATCTTTACGTACATTGAAATGTCACACTATACTCCATAAATACATACATTTCTATGTGTCAGTTTAAGAGTTATGTTAGAATGGAAGTCAATGACTAGCAGTCTACAGAAAAGATAACAAAATAAGATAAGTCATAGTAGAAAACTTTGATTAATAGCTGTAATATTAAACAGCATGCACAGTCATGATCCTTTCCTCATTAGAAGCAAGCAAAACCACTTAAAAGTGACTGCACCATAAGAATGCATGTCAGGTGCTTTCAAATTCTGCCTCAATTACCCTATCACGTATGTTTGAAGAGCAGACACAATTATCCCCATTTCAGGTCCTCCTACATATTATTCACCTGCCTAGATTTGGCCCCAGAAATCCTTCATCTGCAGTTTGCAAATGGCTGAAGGGAAGGAAGAGAGTAATCTTATTGTTTAGGATGGCTGTGTGTGTGTGAGGTGGTAAAAAGGGGGGAGGGTGAGTACAGCAGACACCCTTGTGTATCATTCACATGAGGTCACAACGCTCAGCTCACAGGCTTTGCAAATGCAGAGAATCATTAGAACACAGGCTGGAGACCCTTTGTTGTCTTTTTACATTTTTGTTTTCTTCAAATGCCAATGTTAGAAAGTGGTATGATGAAAATATCTGTCACGAGACATCAGCACATCATTTATAGACTGAAATGGAGCTGTTCTCAAATTCCCATGAGAGTGCACAGATCCACCCCGATATTACCACACAGCCTAGTGACCTCGGATTGCAACCCCCAGTATAGATGCAAACATTTTCTGTGGTACATATTCAGGAGGTAACTATACTAGAGTCAGCCTGACTAGGGCTGAGACTAGCAGTTTTTTGTTGCTAACACAGACTTACTTCAATACATCTGTTTAAACCAGATGTTTAACGAATTGGGGAAAAGAAAATACCCAAACACGAAAAATCAAATTGTGATGTGTAATACTAAAACTATGACAACTCAGAAAGCAATAAGAGGAACACTACTTGAGGAAAAGTTTGATGGACAGGGGAATTTGCTTGCCCGTGTTGGAAGTTTCCTAATAGGGAAGAAAAGGATTCACAGCAGGGAACTTCACAGAAAACTCTGCTTATATTTTCAGTTATCTACAAAAACCTCAAACCATTATTTGGAATATCTACTTTCAGTAATGAGCACGAGCTGGTAAATACAAAGAACATTCCAGAGCCAAGAATGCACAAGTTAGTAGAAGAGTCCAACACAAATATGAACTCCCGTTACAAAGGAAACAGAGCAAGGACAGGCCACCATCTCAGAGGCCGACACTTCCTTAAGGCGATAGAGAGAACACTGCCGGCATTGAAAGGATCACCTCAATGATGGCTTACTATTCATCTTCCTGAAAGATCAGCCATTGACACAGCATTTAACCTTTTCTCTTTTCATGGGCTCAGAAACTAATGTGTCCATGCTAAGAAATTTCTGTATGGTTGTGCAATGAATGAATGAACTAGTAGAATCTGGGTGACAACAAAATGTCAATAATGTTTCTGTTGTGGATAAAAAAGCAATTAAAGTGCTACTGATTTTGTGCGACTTTTATTACATGTTCTGCAATAGTTTGTATCTTTCATATTTTAGTGAGAAAAGGCCCTTGATATATCCTAAAATATAGCACTCTCAATTTTTAAAATGAGAAGTTTAATTAGTTAATGGTTGCTAAGAGCTTCAAGGGAGAGAAGTGCTCTTTAATTGCTATTTCTATTCTTTTTGCCCTTTTATACCTTCTTAAATTGTGGAAGTTGCTTAGCAGCCTCAGAAGCAGTGATTTTTAATGCCGCCTCCTCTCTCTGCTCCTCTCGCTGTCTGGATGTGCACAGCAAAGCATTGGACTCATTTACCCTGGAATCATGTGGAAGCCGGATTGATCTGAAAAGGTTCTTTGAATGAACCTAACAGGTCTCTCCGTGCTGTGTACAAGTTTCTTGGCAGGGTTTTATTTTGGACCTGATGGAATTTCAGGACTTAAGAAAGGGTTCCTTCTGAAATTCTGCACCCTACTTGCCAAGCATTTGCCTCATGGCTCAGTGGCATGTCCCCCACTACTGGCATGTACACCTTGGTGCAACTAAGTGCAAAATAAGATGGGGTTCATTTTTGCTTTTGTCTCTGATCATGTTTCGCCTGAGAAGTAGCTCATTTGTGGGTTTGATATTATTTTCCTGCATTCTTTACCAAAAATATAAAACTTGACAAATGTTTTGCCCAATCTCCCAGGCAACGAAGCAGTGAGTATAGGAGTAATTGGTACTTTAATGATTACTGAGGTGTTCAGTCCTTCAGTGAGTACTGGGTGAGCAGTACTTTAATTATGCTTCTTCTATTGCCTCAAAGTTCCAAAAGGGACTGTTATCTGGAACATATAACTATACAGAAGGCCTAATTTACAGCATGACTGTCTTTCTATCTCAGACAAGTAACCTCTGTACAGCACTAGATTTTTGTCTATAGTGCTGAAGGTATCTCTTGGGACTTGGTTGTGCAAGTATTTAATGCCAGTTAGAGGTGGGACTTCCTTCCCTCCCTCACAATGCAGTGTGCCATTTAAGTGTTTGCTCACTGGCTGGTGATTAAGGCAGGACTCTAGTCTAACTTACTCTACAATGCTCTCATTATACAGTGGAGATGGGTTTGTGGAGGTTCCTCGCTGATCTCTGAAGGCGACAGAAACTGTTACAGGTGGAGACTAGGTACAGCTGCAGCTGTATTTTATTTTTTAAATTAAGTAATTATTTTTAAAAACCATATTTTCTTATTTTACATGCCGATTCTGGTTCCCACTCTCTCCCCTCCTCCTATTCCCTCCCGTTTCCCTTCTACTCGTCCCCCATTCACGCCTCAGAGAGGGGAAGGCTTCCCATGGGGAGTCAACAAAGTCTAGTACATCACGTCATCTAGCAACTGATGGAGGCAGATGCAAAGATCCACAGTGAAACACTGGGCTGAGTTCCCAAAGTCCCGTCAAAGAGACGGTGTAGCTTTATTTTATATGACTATGTGGATTTTTTAATATATGTGGTAAGTTTGGATATATATTTAATGGGTAAAAAGACATGTATGGAATATACCCTTTTAACATTTATATCACAAGTGTGAAACATTTGTTTTTGATGTGATCTAGTTAGAAATAAATATAAACATAGACATTCCTGTGTATATTTCATCTACTCCACCCCCAGCCCACCAATAGTGTTTTGAGATAATAGAACCCAAGACATAATATATTTGCTGCATGTGTTCTGAATTTAACTTATGCAGCTCAGGGCAGCTTTGGGATCACTCAGAGGATGGGATGACACAAAGCTGAGATGATAAAGGGAGAGGCAGTGATTGGAAGCAATTTGTTGTTTATGGGAAATGCAGCAACTTGTACTAAAGCCCTCTAGTTAGCATCATTACCTTTACTCCCATGCCAGGTTTGATTGTGTTGACAACACACTCATGGTTTATGATCAATGACCAGCCTCTCCAGCAGTAGCGGTTCCTTTGTCAGAGAGAGAATTGTAGAAGTGTAAGGACAGCCAGAGGAAGGATTTAATGGGGGAAGATTTATGAATTATTATGGTTTTAATCATATTTGTTTTTCCAAATTCATAGAGGATCTCGAATTTCCTGAGAAACCACCACAATGAATTCCAAAGTGGTTGCACAAGTTTGCATTCCCACCAGCAATGGAT
>LOEQ01000884.1:209303-231307 GCA_001685075.1 Bramus lutescens
GAGAGAGAGAGAGAGAGAGAGAG
Source organism: Bramus lutescens (assembly GCA_001685075.1). NCBI lineage: Eukaryota > Metazoa > Chordata > Mammalia > Rodentia > Cricetidae > Bramus > Bramus lutescens. The sequence continues at coordinate 209,327 of LOEQ01000884.1, forward strand.
AGAGAGAGAGAGGTATAATTGCAGGCACGTGAATGCCACAAGGCACATGTGGAGGTCAGGGGACAACTTTCAGGATTCTCTTCTCTTTGTCCACCATTGTTTCTGGGGACTAAATGTATGTTGTCAGGTTTGCATGCTAAGAGCTTTTATCTGCTGGGCTATCTTGTTAGCCCATAAATAAACTCAGGCTGGCCTGGAACTCACTATGTAGCCTGGGCTGGCCTAGAACTCCTGGTGATCCCCTTGCCTCAGCTTCTTTTTCTCAGATTCTTGGGAGAAGGGCCTATCTTTGGTTACCTTTCCCTGCCCTCATCACCGACCATCTGTATACGGGGGAAATTAGTTGAGACAGTACAAGAAAGCTGTTACAAAGAATATCCCCATTCTTCCTGGACAACTGATTGTCCAACTCAGCCACAGGCAGGAAGGAACACAGCCTTGTTCTTGACTGACACGCCAGACTTCCTGTTTCTGGTCTCAAATACCACCATTCCACAACTAACCTGAGAATGAACTAGAAGCGATTGTGCTCAAGGGACCACCAGTTGTCAATGTGACCACTTTGCCCATCACTCGCACCTGCCCTGCAGCTGCACCACCTCACCTGACTGTTGGCATCCTCTGCATCCTGACCTTTCAGATCAAGTTCTCTCTGCTGACACGGGAATACCAACTGCGAGGTCACCTCCACCACGGCCCTTTGGCCATCGCCCCTCATGAAGTTCTTATTCCCCAAGAAGTAACCGGTTAAACTTAGCTTTGTGGCCACAGTGTGCATCTTCTTCTTGCTATTCAGCCTTCATCTCCCACTTGTGACCTTCATGAGCTTGCTGCCCAGATCAAGTATTGGTCCACTGTCTTTTTTCCCCCTCAACATAATGCATTTATTAATTATTTGGGAATTTCATACAATGCCTCACCCCATCACATTTGCTTCCATTCCCCCAAGGTTCACACTCCCATCACCAAGTCCAGTTTGTGTTACCCATCTGCTCACTGGAGCATGGTCAAACTCCCTTCAAGAAAGCGGAGTCTTACCCCCACCCACCAAAAGCCATAAATTGTGAAGAACTACATTTCATCATCTTCATCACAATTTTTAAGGACTCTCTTCAATAGCTTCCTGTCTGGAATGTTTCTCTTACTTGTTGAGGGGGGGTTGTCACAGAAACCTTCAGTGTCTCTCATTCTCAGTTACGAGTCTGTAGTCATTGATGCTGCTACAAAAGAAGCTTCTCTGCCCCTAGCAGCCTGTAGCAGAACGAATCATGAACTTTCACATGGTTTCTGGTAGCAGCTTGTGTCACAGAACCTGCTGTCTGGTGGCGACATGGGCAGCACAGATCTTGGCTGTCCATATGGTTTCCGTTGGCAGCACAGACATCAACATGGCCTCCAGCAGCAGCACAAACCACGCAAGTCTTGCAAAGAGACTTGATTGAGAAAATGAACTATTCTTCATCTTGGATGTTATGTTGTTTCTCAGAGTTATGGTGATAGTGCGACTGCATAATGTCCATCCAAATTCTCCAAACCCCCCCCAATAAACAAACAGAAAACTGAATTATTCAGCCCTTGTTAAAGAGGAGCTCAATTCCTTTTTTGGGGGGGAGGCTTCTCCAAATTCAATGACATCTCGGGCTCTCATGAAGGCCACAATGTCTCTACACAACTGACTGCCCCCAGTGTGTGTAGGTTTTTATCTTTCATGTCAAGACTGATACCCCTGGAGTCTCTGTTATCAGCATAGCAGGAGCTGAAATCCACATGTCAAGGAAGCTTCTTCAGGTCAAAGTATCTCCATCACGTAAACTAGAAACACCAAAGCAGAACCCCTGACAGGGCTCTCTAATAGGTTCAAGCATGGCAAACGTGGCACTGACTGGTTTTATCCTTTTCCTTCCCTCTCCCTTGCTAAACCATTAGATTACATTCCTAAACTAGCCTTAAGGTATATTTCTTTATTTGGTGACTAACTCATTCCTGCAACTGAACACCAAGGCCTAGCTATCAAAATTCATTATTTGGCTACAATGAATAGCCTGTCCAATCAGGATATATCAACTCACCCTAGCACAGGCTCTCCCTTTTTCCACTTAAAACCCCACTCCTGTAAGAAACCATCTGCTGTTTGTGTATACCTAATCTAGAGGCAGCCCCCCTCTACCACCCACAATATCCCCTCTGCCCATTTGTCTCTCTGGGGTAATACATTTCCTTTGTGTTGAGAATTTGGTATCTGGTGGACTCTGTACTGACTCTGAGGCCCCTTGTCCACAGGGGATACATTTGGAGACCAACACTGGATGCTAGAAACCATACACAGAGGCAAATACTGTGTTTCCCTCCAAAGATACATACCTGCCACAAATGTGTACTTCTTCACTTCAAGGAAGCACCCTGTGGCTTTTCTTTGGGTAAAACTAAAGAGTCAACATCACTATTCTTGTATTTTGGGGTCATCAAATAAAATACCTAAACATAAGCATTGCCATATTGTAACAGTGGCTCTGATAAGCAGGACGACAACTAAATGACTAACAGGTAGGTAGTGTATACCCAGTGGATACCCTGGACAAAAGAATGACTCACATCCTGGACGGAACACACATATGCACTACACATACATATGTGTGTGTGTGTATATATATATATATATGAATGACATGGCTTAGAATTTCAGCAAACTCTAGATTCTAGATGTCTCTATGACATTGCTGCTGTAACAGCTGTTTTCCTTACAAAGTGCAGCTCCAGGAAGACCGCAGAGGCATTTGGCAATATTAGAGGGGGCTTGAAAGTCCAGTGATGAAGATGGGGTCCCGAAGTTGAGAGGGGAAGTGGACACAAGTCCTCATCCCTACCCTAGAAGCTGTCTTCAGTTGTTAACCACTTGCAAAAGAAAAATTAGTTTTCTTCAACAGCGTCTCAGTGGCTACACAAACCACACTCAAGAGCAGGCCCCACGCCCAGGAGTAGACAGCCAACACAAAATGAACTCAATAGTATTCTGGGAGATTCGAAGACTTTTGACTTTATAATGCCTTGTTCAGGTATTTTTTTAACTTTACTTTTTTTCTTATATATTATAGTTTCTAATTTTATTTTTAAAGGTTGTGGTTGTGTGTGTGGTGTGTTTCCTTTGACTTTTCTTCGTTTTTTTCTGTTTGTTTCTTTTTTTAATTCCAGTTTGTTTGTTTGTCTATTAGTTTTCTAAGAAGAGAAAGAAAGAAAGGAGGAGTGGAGTCAGATGGGTAGAAAGGTAGGATCTGGGAAGAGATGAGGGAGGGGAAACTGTGATCAGAATATACTGTATTAATGTTTATTTTTAATAAAAAAAAGTAAACAAGCAGGTCTAGTGATGAGATTCACATTGCTCAGTTAGGAGACGAGGGGTCATCAAGAGGACCACATGAGGTATGCAAATGCTTCCCATGCAGGCCTCACCTCCCAGAGTACACACTGTCAGCTGCGGCAAAGACCAGAGCATGTTAGAGGGCTCTAAGCGGAGTCCTCTTTCAAGCTGCTTTTGCTCTGTGCTGTATTCTAGAAGCTCCTGCAGAGGTAGCTGTCTGTGGTTGGCTCTTGGCTCCCACATGGAGATATGCTTTCTGTATATATGCCATGGAGATATGCCTACTGGGCGACTGTCCTAGGCACACCTGTCCTGGGGTTTACATTGCGTCCCTGGGATTCTGCATTGCTCAGCGAGAGGAGGGATGGCTCCGAAGGGGTGTGGAGCAAGGGACAGGAAAATAAATTCAAGACTAAGGTCTGAATGGGACTAACTAAAACCATGCCTGAATGTGACTTAAATTATGGAAAAGCTCCAAAGAGAGTTTCCTAAGGCAGGAGGTAATGCTTTCCTTCTTATGTCTTCCACACATGAGAAGTCACTTGAAAAGGCCTCTAGACAGAGCTAATTTAACTGGGCTGGGCTGGGTTCCTCAGACACCCTCCAAGCTTGGACTCTGTCTGAGTGCTAACAACCCATACTTGAGTGATGGGGGTGGGGGGACTAGCCTGTACTTAAGACAAGGGACTACTTTCCATACATTCCTTATTCTGGCCCTTGAGTGGAAAAGAACAGACTCTCAGAGTGGTTTCACAATGGCAGCAGACAGTCCTAAATCTAAAAAGTCAGTTTCAGAAAACCAATGACTCTGACAGCCAGTTACGTTCACAGAGATTCACAGATGGCAGGGCCTTCCCTCATATTTGAGAACCAAGAGAACAAACAAGAAAAACACCTGCAGGAGACTGAAGTGTTTCTTGCTTGCCTGCTCTTGGGTTCAACCTGAAGAGCTTCTTGCATTGCTGCTCTCAAAGGCCCTATTTCTTGGTCAAAATATTCTGTAGTCCCATCACCTCAGACACTCAAAGTTCAAGGTTAAAACCCTGCCCACTGTCAGGATGAGCTGCAGGCCTATGATAAACACACTGAGTCCTTTGGCTCTTCTGCTTTCAGGGAGTTGATGTTCTGCGTCGAGTCTGATAATTTGACATAATTTGTCCCAAGTTATATGGATTAAAGAGAACTCAGCAAACATGGCTCATTACCTGGTACTGTAAAGGTTTCCTGGCACACAGCCATGCGCAGGCATTTCTGGGGCTGCTCTCTTGCTGCAGTTTCAGAGATGAATATTTGCAGTACAGACTGCATGCCCTGCACAGTCTAAGGCATTTACTTCCTAGCGCTTTATAATGACCACTCACTAACACTCATGGGTAGGATGGTCCCCTTGAAATCTTGAAGCCTACACAGGTCAATCTAGAGGTTTTTAAACCTATGGTGGTTATTAAAAAAAGAGTCAGATGCTGAAGCATGCTTAAACATACATAGACACAAATCTGAAGATGTTTTATGACAGGTTTACAGCTGCCTGCTGGATTTATGTGTAGATCCCACCTCTGGCAAAGGTTCCCCATCTGTGTGGACATACGGTGACTCAAATCCAACCTTTAGGTTACTTTTACTTCAACTCCCCTAAAAACACTGCGAGAGCCAGAATCACCTTGTGGAGCTAGTATTCACCTAAGCTAAAAACATGACAAGGAAAGCATGTTGAAGAAAATTACAGGCCAACCTCATTCATAAATTTAGAGACGAATAGTTCATATCATACTAGCAAATAGAATCTAGAAATGGGATGAATGCCCATTTCTGCTTCATGCCCTGAATACACTAACCTCAGAAGTTTTGAAAGACCTAAGTCATTAACTGAAAATCAGAAGGAACTGTATTTAATTCTATTGCGTTGACTATATTAATGAATGGAGTAATACTTAACACATGAAGATATTTAATTTGACAATTTGATGCCCACTTTATGGGCACTTAGGGGTCTTTATGTCCTTGGTCTGAACTGCCGGTGAGGATGAGAACCTCGGCTCTCTGCATGGGTGGCCATGGGACTCAACCTGATCTTAGGGAAGATGAAGGGCTGAATGCATGGTCACTTCCATTTCCTGGCTCCCGGGTTTCAGCCAAAAACACACGGGCAACCAGGCTCTGTTCTAGTTGTTTCACGAGTCAAACAATTTCAAAGAAATACAAACAATGGCGAAGAAGATGCCTGAGAAATGCTTTTGAGTGGCACAGGCATTTGTACAAATGTTTTACTTTCACAGTTGGGTTCAAAAAGTGGTCTGCAGCTCGAATGTGTCTATTTACAGGAGGACTGTGCAGGCAACGGCAAGAAAGGGAACAATGGGTCCTGAAAAGAAGAAAAGGGCCCTTCCAACGCCTGCCTTTCTTCCTCCTCCTGGCTCTTTTCAGCTTCACAAAGGGAGACATATTTTCCATATAATTGCTAAACATGTTTGCTTATTAAATTATTCTTTAATTAGTTAATGATTTTAGCCATGCTTTGCTCTTCGGATATTCATTTTGTGTAATAAAATAATTATAGATAATTAAACTATCTCAAGCCTTTTTCTTTCCCTCAGAAAACATTCTGGGTATCCAAAAATGACAACAAGTTGTAAATTAATCTGGAAAACAAAGCATGACAGATGAATGATTTGGTTGGAATTAATTAGACACTAATTATACACTGGAACTAGATGAAGAATGAGCCTCATTATAAAAATAAAATGCTATTCTGAAAGGCTGCAGTTACAGTAACTTTACCTTCTGTGAGGATGGAGTTGCTTCTCATCCAAATGAGTGCCTTAACACAGTCTTCCTCGTCATTGAGAATGAAAAGGTTGTGTGGGACTTTCCCAGTGTACCTTAGCTCTCTGTTCTCCAGAACTTCTCTGCTCGTCAGATGTTTATCGATATCAGCCCCCGTGGGGCACGGAACCTGAGGTGCATTACAGAGAAATGGTCAAATCAGTGGTGACATGATTGGAAGAAAATAAAGTCTGTATTCATACCCTGGCGTGGCCTTTTCTGTCCCCAGATAGAAAATTCGGTTCTAACAGAGAGGGAAAGAAATACAGATAAGCAAGTAGAATGACCACTTTGAGGCAACTCTTAGAACAAATTGCTCAGCTTGTCCAATGCTGCCACCCGTTATTTCAAAACTCAGCGGCAGAGACCAGCCAGTTGTTACACTCGGAGCCATACTGTTCTTGTAAGTTAGTCATTCAGACAGGGACAAGTCAAGGGACAGTTTCTCTCTGTGCTCCAATGGCTGGGGCCTTGGCTGGGAAGAACTGACAGCTAATGGTGACTTGAGGCCTCTGGGGTAGACTCATCTGGACATAAAGATCAGACCTTTCTCTTTCCTCAAAAGAATATGCAGAGTATCTTAAGCTAGCAAGCTGCCATCAGCCATCTGAAGGCTGCTGCTCCCTATGGTCTGGATTACCCACTTAGGACTTGAGCACCTCACACTGGGGCAGCTGGGTTTTCAGGGAAAAGGTCTTGAGAAAGGAGCTTCACTCTCTTCTTTAGCGGAGTCCTGGGACTCCAGAAGTTTCTCCATACAAGATTCTGTTCTTTACAGGGTAGCTATAGGGGCTTGCCCATGATCAAGGGATAAAATGCCTTAAGAGGATTGGAGCGCTCTGGATCTAGCAGATATGGATATGGAAATATATGTATATTTATACACACACATATATACATATATATGCATACATACACATATGGAGAGAGAGAGAGAGAGAGAAAACTGTCTTCCACAGGTGCCACTACTTCAGGTGCTGACGTTCAAGTCTACAGAGGGACCACAGAGAACACAGAAGATCAGTGTTTACTTAGAAAAGGTATAAGGCTGTCATTGTTCACTTTATCAGGAGAGAAATTCTCTACTTCATTCTCCCTCTCTCCCCCTCTCTCTTTCTCTCTCTCTTGCACACACACAGATACACACACACACACACACACACACACACCTTGCCTTTGTATTATTTCTGGTCTCTTGCTGTTATCACAAGCATGAATGGAAATAGAAATTTTCCTCTGCAATAAGAAAAAATAACAATAAAATCACAATAAGGGACAGTGGCCAGCATTGGTTGTTCATGCTGAGGACACTCTGGCAACCAGACGTCTTGTGCCTTAGCCGAGGAGTTCAGGGATGCCTCAGCCCCATCCAGGCACTGCCAGAGCACAGCACAGGCTGAGGATGGCCAGATCTGATTTCTCAAGAAATGTTAAAGCCTTGGGTTTGCATGTAGACTCTTGACTTTTTATTTTTGATTCAAATTAAAACCAGACAAACACTGTTGTTGATGCCAAATAAAATGGCACAGTTGCTTGAGATTGCTCAGTAGGCCACTACTCTGGCCCTTCGCTCTGGCTGCCAGGTGGAAATCGTGTAGACAAAAAGGCAGCCCAGGGAAGTGAGAAAGGAAAATTGAAACTTTGGTGGAAGATCTTTGTGGACCGTGTGGCAGATTCACAGTGGAAGACCTAAATTGTGAGTCAGGAAGAGTTCTACAATGACAATGACAAAAGCTTGCCTGCAATACAAGACCTCGGATGAATCATGCCTTCACTCCCCCTCAGTCCTTGACTACAGTCATTTCATAAAGCAGGGGAGAGGGTATAACAGTGACTGTGAGGGTTGTGTCAGCCATCCCGACTGTCTCAGGGAACACCCAATAGTCTGAAGGATCATTAGCACCCTGATGAGGATTCCAGGGGCAGTCACATTCTTCTCCCAGGCATGAGCATTCCTTCTGGAAGCAGACTTTTAGACTATGAGATAACATAGTATTTTCTATCTTTCCGGGAAGATGTCCTAAATCTTGACCATGAGATATGAACTGAATTCTTCAAAGAAACCTTAGGAGGGTCTGAAAACTGACTGTCATCTGGTCAACCCTGAGGCTTCATCCTATAGCTGAGCATCTCAGTGACTTCAAGCCTCTGTAGGAGCTGCTTGTTCATTCTCTTCCTCAGCGTGATTCTAGAAAATGAGTAAAACTGTCAACATTTTTGTTTTTGTGATGTATCCTTTGATATAGTCATGTTCAGCAGGGAAGGCGTTTGGGGCTGCTGTCTACTCTGGCTTTGTGATGTATCCTTTGATATAGTCATGTTCAGCAGGGAAGGCGTTTGGGGCTGCTGTCTACACTGGCTTTGTGATGTATCCTTTGATATAGTCATGTTCAAACAGGGAAGGCGTTTGGGGCTGCTGTCTACCCGGGCATCAGGAAGTTCACCCTCTATTACTACTTCTCTTTCTCCAGCCTTCCTTTGCTGCTTTTTGTGGATTTGCTTCCATAATCTGTCAGTGTATTTTTTCCATTAAAGTATTTTAATGTTTTATTTTTATTTTTTACATTTATATGTGTGTGGGGATGGAGGGGGTATGTGAGTGTTGGTGCCCACGAAGGCCAGAAACGTTGATCCTTTGGAATTGGAGCTACAGGTAGCTGTGAGTCACTCAACATGGGTTCTGGGAATCCAACTTAGGTACCCAGGAAGAACAGCACATGCTTTTAGCCACTGAGCAGTCTCTCCAGCTCTTAAAACTTTACATTTTTAATTTTTTTCCTAGAGAGGGCACCCCTGCTGTGGGGCACTTGTGGAGATCAGACAACAAATTACAGCAGTCAGATTTCTACTTCCGTCATGTGGTGCAGAGGTCACACTCAAGGCTGTCAGTCTTGGCAGCAAGTGCCCATATCCACTCAGTCATCTCACTGGCCCCTCACTGGCCCTTTTAGCTATCTTTCCAAGGCTGATTTATTTTCATTTTTATTTGTATGTAAGTGTGTGTGTCTGTGTAAGTATATGCCACATGTGTGTTGATAGCCTTAGAGACCAGAAGACAGGACTGGATTTCCTGGCTGGAGTTACAGATGGTTGTGAGCCACCTGATATAAGCGCTGGGAACTGAAGTCAGGTCCTCTGCAAGCGCAGCAAGTGCTCTTAACCACTGAGCTGTGTCTCCAGCCCCTTAACTGTCTTCTTATTTTTTAAAAAAACACAGTCATTTTGATTGGATGCTTTTCTCCTATTTTAGATTTCGTGTAAACCTGGTCTTGGTCTTACATCAGTTTGCAACTGTGACACGCTCTGTCACAACTTGCATTTCCGCTTATGTCGTTCTGGTTTGTACTTTCACCACTGCAGCCTTTGCCTTTCTCTTCTCGCCTTTTCCTTGTCCAGGGTTTGGTGAATGAATTTGTTTCTGCTGCTCCTCGGCACACTTTGGCTCAGTTCCTCTCAACTAGCAGCAGACTCCACCACTAAAATGGTCCCATTGGGCTTTGGTGCTTGTAGACCGTGCCTACTCCTCCTTAGCCACACCTCTTCTCCATCAATTTCCTGATCTGTATTACACTGGTCTACGATGAGGATTATATTAGTGGGTATGTTCAGAATGTAAATTATTTCCATTACTGCTTGAAATCATCCATTGAACGGCCACCTGTGTCCTCTAACGACTGGAAGACTCTGAATTCCCTGTCATTTGGAGTGCAAGTTAAAGAAAACAAACAAACAAACAACAACAACAAAAACCCACAAGAGATAATTTTCCTGAGGTCTTGCATATAAAGAATGGCCTCTGAGACTTAGGTGGACATGTAGCTCTCAAGTTATCACATTTCCTCTAGAATTCCCTGTCGTTACTTCTGCTTTCTTTTGTCATTTAGTTCCAGACAGGAGATTGTTTATGCTTCCATTATTTTTATCCTTTTAGGGGGACCATTTGACAATCTGTTATTTTTCTTCTTAAATTTGTCCATTGCCCCCCCATCATTCTCACAAAACAATGAGAAATGTCTCACTCGTTGACATTTGCCAGAATGTAACTAAATGAAAGAGAAAAAAAAAAAAGTCTTTGACTTTGCTTGGAATCAATCAAGTGAACAATTCTTTTCTGGGGTAAGGAGAGTTTTCTGCTAACATTTTTAAATTCCTGTCACAAGCCTGTCCAGAGATGAGACACAGACTCCAGTTCTCAGATGAGAGTCCCCTTTCCCCTCTATCATCCCTGGAGCTCACTTCTGACACAGGAGTGTCCTTCTCAGGTCTGTTCCTGGGAGGGACATCAGTGTGCATAGTCCTCACTCCCAATAAGTTTGTACTCTTCACTTTATTTTTTCCTTATGTTCCTTCTACCCTCCCAGTTCACCCTGGAGATCTCTTTTATTTCAAATCCATGCATCCCTCTTTGGGCCCTCCTTGTTATCTAGCATCTCTATGGCTGTGGATTGTAGCATGGTTATCCTTTACAGCCAATAGCCCCTATCAGTATGTACATACCATGTTTGTCTTTCTGGGCCTGGGTTACCTCACTCAGGATGATTTTATCCTAGTTTCATCCATTTGCCTGCAAACTTCATGTCATTCCTTCAGCCACACACTTTTGCTTACCCAGCCCGGATGGCATGTACCTGCTGTAGACACCATGATTCTGAGCCACACCTAACCTATTCCTGCAGCTTTGTTTCCCTCGTCTTCCCATCTACTGGCTTTTGGTGGCCATCATCCCTTCAGAAGCCTATTCCTCAGTTTTGTTTTGGTGTTTGCTTCTTTGTTTGTTTTCTTGGCCAGGGACAAACTCATTTGACTTTGACAAGTTTGGTCATTCCTCTTTCAGTGAGGTTGCCCAAATCTGGGCATGAGAAGACATCTCCCACTTCTCCATCTGGTTCATGAGCATATGGCTCTGGGACTTCACTAGAAGCAAGCTGGGAGTGGTGTTCAAAACTGGCATGTGCTCGCCAACAGAAATGGGCTGAAGAGATGGCTCAGCAGCTAAGAACACTTGTTCCTCTTCTCCAGGACCCAAGTTTCATTCCCAGCACCCAATCTGTAGCACAATCAATAAAAATCCAGAGACAGAAATTGGGATTCAACCCGAGGGTTAGAAAAACAAAAACATCCAGCCGTTGTCTCTTACCTTGACCTCAGTTCGAAATGGTGATCCTGCTTCCAGGAATCTCAGAATGAGACTGAGTGAGAACTGTCTCTTCCTGTCTTACATTCCTTTCTAGTGCTGGGATTAAGGGCGTGCACCACTACTGCCTGGCCTATAAGGCTGAACAGTGAGGCTGTTTTACTCTCCGAACTTCAGGCAGGTTATATTTATTAAAATACAAATGAGTTCAAGGCCAGCCTGGTCTACAAGAGCTCTTTCCGGGACAGGCTTCAAAGCTATAGAGAAACCCTGTCTCAAAAAAACCAAATAAATAAATAAATAAATATAAAAAACAAAAATGAGTTAAGTAAGTCTTCTTCCAGAAAGGAGCATTCACAGGCAATGTATGACATTGTCGGAGCAAGGTCAAAAGTTCCATAAATATGCTATTTGGAATTCAGAGTTACGGCCGGCAAAGAGTCAGAATGTTTCAAACTGGGGAGCTCAGAAAAGGGGGTTTGCAGGTAAGAGTAGGCTAGGCGAGAACCCAGCAGCCCTCCTCACCCTCTGTTCTGCAGTACAGCTCAGAGTTCTGCTCTGTGACCAAATTCTCTGAATAAAAAACCTAAATGGTGTATATGTAGACATTTAAAATCCTGCAGAATGTTTTAGCCTGAGGTGTGCTGATGAGAGGCTAAGGGTTATAATTGCATTTTATGAAATGTTGTCTTCTTGCTTTGGGTTTAAGCTCTACTGTCATCATTTTAATTTGGCTTACAAATCTGGAACAAAAGCACAAGAGAGCTGGAGCGAAAGACATAGGGAAAGACAGAACAACTAGACGGTCCCCGAAGAATTCAGCTGCCCTTTCTCGATCACTCTATGTACCTTTGATTTTTATGTCCGTCTGGAAAAATTAAATTGGAACTCCCCTTTATCACTTCTTCATTCCATTTTTCCTGTTGTGAAAAGGGCAAGAGCTTAATGTGCTGCCGACGAAAGCTGCAGGGGCAGCTGGGCACACATGGGCAGATGCCCGAGTCTCTGGGCAGCTGGCTGAGTCCTCTGCTCCATTTCCAAAGTGTGGGCTTGCAGGCAGTGGCTGCAACCAGGGGGCAGGTGAGGGGGGACAGGCTGATAAGGCATGCATGCATTTCATTCTCAGTGAAAACTCGAAGGAATTCTTAATAGCAAAAGGAGACGTCTTCCCACTAACTTTTTATTCTTTAACCATGAAGATCTAATTATTTTTAACCCTTAAAGAATAAGTCTTAGTTTTAAAAAAATCTTAAAAAGCTTTCTTTTTCTTTCTTTTTTTTTCTTCTTTTTTTAAAGAGATCAATCCAAGCCACTGAAATTGCAGTCCATTCATGGCAGCCCTGGCCTCCCCAGGGTGCTTCGATCTGTGGGAATAGAGTCCGATGGATACTCTGAGGGTCCCTGCTCAGAGCCTGCACCTTAAAGGGATGCTCAGGGGTAGTGTGTGGCCAAGCAGTTTGGGAGGTCTTGTTGTAAGGTGCATATATAAGGGATTCAATGTCAAGAAAGCTGAAGCGGTTCTCCGTCTCCGCTTTAAGCCATGTGGGGAGCACAGTGAGAATGCTCACGACCAGCCTCACCTAGCATAACTGAAGCAATTCCTGGGGACACGTGTGTGGACATGATTAGAAAGCACCCCGGGAGGTCTCAAAGTGCAGCCAAGGCCGAGGACATGCACTCAGCGGTGCCCAGGCTGCTTGGGTAGACGGCGGACCTGTGGAGCCCTCTGTGCTGCCTCCTGTCTGCCTTTGAAAGGCAAGGGAACCGCACGCACTCCCTTGTCGAACCCACAGCACTGGTGGGAGGGTTTCAGACCCCCCAGTCCTTAAGTAATAAAGTAAACCTGTTCACTGGAAAGATGCCGGACTTCTGGGCACTACACAAAAGAACACTGCACACGGCACTGTGGGAGTCCCAAGATCTGCTGTCCTCAGACAGGAAGCAGCTTCAATCCTAACTAGCAATGCTTTAGTCAAGCGTGGCTGGAGCACTCAGGCAGAAAGCGTGGTCACTGGGAAACTAGTCAATCTGATTCCCTAGTTTCATAACTGAGAGACAAAATAAAATAAGGGTTGACAGAAGGTGCGCATGTTTGAAATGCTTTCGCGTGAGCGCATCGCCCCAGCCAAATGCTAGCCTCTTGAGGCATAAATTAATTTAGCACAAACGCATGCCTGGTTGGGTCTGGAGCCTGCTATGATGATCCATAAGTGTTAGACTTTGGGACAACAGCTTCAGGAATGACATTTCTCCAACTAGCTGTGATTTTTTTTTTCCCTCAACAGAATGTTTTTCTTGGAATGGCTTTCCTGGGAGGGTTTGCAGACACCATTCTGGTCATGTGTGCAGGCCTTGAAGAGCACTTTTATGAATATAGAGTGGCAGCTGTGCGGGAAGACAGGACGCTCTTTACTCAAGGAGTGCGCCCCAGTAAGCATATTGCCACGTCCGCATGCGCCAGCCGCGCCCCCAGTGCACCAGCCTTACCTGGTACTGCTGCCCAGTACAGAGAATGAGGTGGTCGTAGAACACAATCTCATTCTTGGAAACCACAACGTGCTTGGCTGCTCGGTCTATGCCCGTCATTCTCCCCACCACAACGTTAACCCAGGAGCACAGCGACATCAGTGCATAATCTTTATCATTAAAACAGTGGCTGCAAAGAGAGACGCTCCATCAGTGACATTTGAGCAGCTGACAGTGGGCATTAATTAGACATCTGGCGAGCTGGTTCAAGTCCCCTAGTGAGCTGGGTCTGTGCTCTCGCTGTGAGCTTACCAGGACCAAGACTCAGAGATTTTTTTTTTTCCTTCTGAAACACTTAAGCCACAAATTGACATCCTCCTATTAAAGCTCCGTTGTTCCACCTGGCTTAGGCTGGTCCGTGAGGGAAGGGGGCGTGACTGTGTATGTGAGATCGCTTGGACTCCTTTCTGCCCCTGTTTCGGGGTGATGGAAAATCTACTTGAACTCTTAAATTGTCCTACTGGCCACAGACTTCAAAGGAATGTAGAAGATGGAATATGACGCTGGGAGGGACCCCGAAAGGCAGGTATCAGATTCCAAAGATGTTGGAAGACGCTTCCTTTTTGCTAATTTGATGTAAAGGACTCATTCCTTGTGCCTGAATGACAAAACCCATTTGTGGGAAATGGCAGGGAGTTAAATTCACAGCAAGTGCAATGCCCGGAGGTTTGGGAGCCCAGTATGAAGGGCAAGGGTGATTTATGAGGAGACGGAACTTTTACGCACATCCGCCTAGGGTGGGTGGGAGTGCTGGGGCTATGGGTTACGAGCCAACCCAGCTTTCTTTCCTTTTTCTCCTATTTGGGTTCTGTTTCAATTGAACGCTGTTGTAAAGTAACAAAGTAGAATTCTTGTGATTTGAGTTTACTTAAAGAAGTGTTTTTTCCCCCTTAGGTGGGGTTCTATAGAATTTTCTCAAAGGTTTCACCTCTTGCGATCCTGATCTGAAGGCCGAGGCTCTGCGGTGGCAGGACAGTGGGTAATTCATTTACATTGAGGCTGCATTATCTTTCCTGGGAAGAACTGTACCAAGGTCTGTATCTTTCTTCTTCTGCCAATAAGCCTGGACCCCGGGGACCCTTTATCCCTGTTTCCTCATCTCCCACTATAGGATAATGAGCCCATCCTATGTGCCTCCACCTCAGTGAAAGGCAGACATGAGAATGTAGGAGATGCTGTTTGGGGAAGGAGCAATGCATATGTGAGGGCTCTTATTCTAAATAGTGCTAATGATACATAATCCTGTTTACTCTCTTTGGAGGCAAACAGGATTCTGAAGTGGTAATGGGAGGACATTTTTTTCTTTTTGATCCACACATGAGTCTAGTCTCACTACACAAAGAGAATTCTCATAATGGATGCACATTAGACCCCGTTAACGGGGCCTGTGAAAAGAGACGGGAGCACCAGGCTTTGTGTTTCTCCATGAAACAACACTTAAAAACAAGAAAATTTCTTCTTAATAAAAAAAGGAAAATAAGGGGCTGGCCTGTCACAGGAAAATAATGGATACTGAGATGAAATTCTCTTATAAAAAAAAAAAAGAAAGAAAAGAAAAAAAAACCCTGACAGTTTTACAGGAATATATGAAAGTTCAGTTTTCCACCCAGGCACAGGGAGGGAACCCACAAAGGATTGTTTGTATTTGCTATGCAGTCCCTACTGTAAGTCACCCAAGATGAGAAAAAATTAAATATAGTTAGTGCCCAGGGATTAGTCTTAGGAGGATCTGCCCAGAGATAGAAGCTCTCTGGGGGAAATTTGTGGGCGCCTAAGACAATGCTGTTTCTAATGACGGTGGGACAGTACTGTTGGCAATGTCAGAATGCCTGTTTCCGAGTTGCAATCTGAAGCTCTGTCCGGTGGGAGCTGACGCTCGGGAACACTCAGCTTTAAAGGTTTGCTGAGACACTAAAGGGAGCACTGGAGACTATGGCTGATGCCTGCACAGTCTATTAACTTTCTCAGCTTACAGCGCCGTGTGTATGCCCACACTCTCCATTTCAGATGCTCCTGCTCCTCTGGACCGTCTGTAATGTCCCTGTCAGCTGAGTGGAACTATCTATCGCAAAATGCTAAAGACCCCAACACAGCAGAGACTGCTCCAAGGCTTCACACCATCACCCGGGTCCTCTGGAGAGAGACAAGGAAGCACAGAGGCACACCGCTGACAGGCCATCTTCCACAAGCAAGCTGGGTACCAACTCAAACATCATGGGAAAGGGGGCCGGGGGTGTAGCTTGGTGGTAGAGCGACTGCCTGGCATACACAAAAAGAAATAAAAATGGAAAGTCGTCTTTATAGAAAAATCTAGAAAAACAGCTGGACATGGTGGCAAAGGCCTCCTTCCCAGCATTTGGAAGGTGGAGGCAGGAGAATGAGCATTTGAGGTCTGCCTGGGATCCACAGTGAGACTCTGTCTCAAGAAACAAACAAAAACATGATGGGGAAATTTCTGGGAGATGGAACAGCTTAGGTATCCTGGATACAAGGCATGGCCTTCTTGTCAGCATCAAAAGGGCCCAAAACCTGACAGGAAGAATAGCCCAAGCCCTTAGATGCTGCGATCAAAAGCCACTCCACAGAAGCAAATGTTAGGTCTGAGGAGATGCACGCCTCAAACAGCCAGAATTCTTCAGAGGTAGAAAGAAACTTTGAGGTTCGTAGGGGATTAGCTGTGACACACTGGGAAGAAGGACTGCAGCAATTAACTTTCAATTATTCAGGGTTGATTGCCCAATTAGTGGCTTTCTCCTGCTTCCTGCTCCTCTTCCTTCCCACACCTCCTTCCAGCTGCCTCCTAGGTACATCGTTAGCACCTCAACCAGAAGCTAGGTGGGGGTAGGGGTGGGAGTAGGGGAGGTAAGGGGTTGGGGGGGTGAGAGGACAAAAATGGCTATTTATAAAAAATATTAACAACAATAATGAAGTAAAGCACTAGAGACAAGTTCACAGTCATGTTGAGAAGGAGGAATTTGGATTATTAGATTCGTGTATGTTATTTGCACTTATTATTATTGAACACCAGGATCCCAGACAAGTTCCTTTCCGAGGACCTTTTGAAAGTCAGCATCCTGTTCCGGCTTCAGCCCCTGGTTCCTGAGCACACG
The DNA here is from genome assembly GCA_001685075.1 of Bramus lutescens. Lineage (NCBI taxonomy): Eukaryota > Metazoa > Chordata > Mammalia > Rodentia > Cricetidae > Bramus > Bramus lutescens. The sequence continues at coordinate 226,275 of LOEQ01000884.1, forward strand.
ATGATGTGAAGGGTCCCACCCAGGTGGGTCTGACTGGTAGGTCTTGCTCTTCATGCAGAGGATATTTGCTGCTGCTTCTGAGGTGATTTTCCTTTATACTACATGGTAAAGTTCCTGCTCTACTGGAGTGCAGGATTTGGGATGGGGACAATAAATGCCATCCTAAAAAGAGAACTATGTAATACTTAGGAGGATTTCATGAGCCAGAAAAAAAAACAGAGCAGAGAGTAAGGCTTTAGTTGAGTGTGTTGGCTAATTGCCAATGAACAGGAGAGTGAGGGTAGACTATGGGAAAGAGCACATTTAAGAAAAAGAAAAAAGTTTTGCCTGGTCACACAATGTCACACAATGATGATAATGAACTAAACCGAATTGTAAACCATCCAATTAAATGTTTCCCTCTGTAAGAGCTGTCACGGTCATGATGTTTCTACACAGCAACAGAAACTCTAACTAAGATAGAGTCAGTGAAAAAGGACAGACCTTATGGAGTTCCTGCATTCCAGAACATTCTGTGATGACAAAAGCATTCTGGCAGTATGGCAGCATGCTAGCTGTTTGAGCTGATAGGGCAAATCTAAGCAGAGTGCTGAAATTTGCAACTCATTTAATTTCAATTATTTTAAATGGAAACAGCCCCTTGCGGTTTGGAGCTACTCTGGTGGACAAGTAGAGTTCCAGGAGACAAGGGGCTGATATCGTCTGAGTCACGTTTTGTGTGTGTATCGTTCTGGAGACTGTGTTGAGAGGCAGAGAGACAAGGGTAGAGGTAAGGAGACCAGATTACTCCACGTCGCCACTCCAGCTGCCTATGTGTGTCACACCTGAAGAAAATCAGATATATTCTTCTTGTTACGTCACACTCAACCTTCAGATGGGCAGGAACTTCCACCAAGCTGACTGACTTAAATTCACATTTCTTTGGAATCACGTCATTTACATAATGGAAAAGCAGGACTGGAGAGTTTGCTCAGCAGGTAAGAGCGCTGTTGCTCATGCAAAGTGCCTGGGTTTAGTTCCCAGCACCCACATGGTGGCTCACAACCTCTGGTAGCTTTGCTTCCAGAGGACCTGGCACCCTCTTTTGACCTCAGCAGGGACACATATGGAACACGGACATACACAGAGGTACAATATCATACACATAAAATAAAATAAATCTTTAAGACATTAAAAGATGAAATGAAAAAGGGAAAGAGATGTCCAAGGGTCTATTCTCCCTTCCTGGCCAGGACTTGGTGTTAAGCTTATTTTAACCAAAAATTCAGCATACTTTACTAAGCATATACTTTTCACAATCAGGAAAGCCTAAGTCCAAGAGAAACAAAATCCCTTGTCTAGACTATAGTGGCAGAGGTGATTCTAGATCAGCACACACATATACTCACCCAGCTCAAATCCCACATACTTGTATTGTGCTGAATGACATTCTTCCAATATGTACGTGTGTGTGTGTGTGTGTGTGTGTGTGTGCGTGCGCGCGTGCATGGTCTAATAAAGGTGGGATGGAAAGCTTATTGTGAAACATTTGCCTAGTATACCTGAGCCCCAGTTTGTATCCCTACTGCTAAAAAAGAAAGGTGCTAATTGAAAATGGGCCTGGTTCTGCTTGTAAAGAAGGGGAGGATTTTCCCAGTACAGGTAAAACAAGTCTTTCTACAAAAGGAACATGAGTCCCTTTCTCAAAGAGTCTGCAGTGCCACCACCCCATCTGGAAAGGGGATGATTACCCTTTCCTTCTCTCTACTCTGAACACCGGGAAACGGTTTCTCCCAGAGAGCCTGTGTTTTGCTACCAGAAACTGAAATTAGTGGAAGCTGTGTGGAAATGCCACTTCTAAGAACACGTGTTGTCAAATGCTGGTTCTGCTGGGACAAGAAAGACAAAGCTCTCCTGGCCTGGTGAGGACAGCTCCAGGTGCCTATGGTTTGGTGGGGTGGGAGAGAGACTCACACCCTAAGTTGCTGCCTGTGGGGTAGACTTGCGGCCACAGTTTCTCTGTCCTGTTTCTCAGACCCCAATGTAGAGACAGCTGGTCTCATGTGCTCCATCCAACTGCAGGGACAGGGAAGCTGTCTCCTTCATAGATAACAAAATACTGGACCATTCCCTCACTATCCTGCCAGTTTTATGTCAACTTGACCCAAGCTGAAGTCATCCAAAAGGACGGAACCTCAAATGAAAAGATGCCTCTGGAAGATCCAGCTGTAGAACATTTTCTTAACTACTGACTGATGGAGGGCTTAGCCCAAGGTGCTTGGTGCTTTTCCTGGGATGTTGGTCCTGGGTTCTATAAGAGGCTGAGAAAGCCATGAGGAGCAAGTCAGTAAGCAGCACTCCTCCATGGCCTCTGCATCAGCTTCTGCCTCCAGGTTCTTAACCTGTTTGAGTTCCTGTCCTGACTCCCTTCGAGGGTGAACAATGATTTAGAAGTGTAAGCAAATAAACCCTCCCCCCCAGCTGCTCTGGTTATAGTGTTTTATCACAGCAATAGAAACCCTAACTAAGACATGCTCTGATGGGTTTGAACTTGTGTTTCCCAATTAATGTCTACTCTAGGAGAAAGGTCCTCCACTTTCCCCATTGAAATTTATTATTTAACATAAAAAAGACTGCACATGAGTTAGGAAGAAAATTAGGAAATGAATCATACTCGCTTGCTAGGAACTTCCTTTGTTCGCTGCCCAGAAGTTTTTTTCCTGGGAGTCCGTGAGTTGAAATCAGGGTGAGATTATTGAACTTCAGGTGAGAGCTGAAGAGAAATAAACAGAACACAACTTTTTAAAACATTAAATATGATTAAATGAAAATTTGCTGCGATTCAGCCGAACTTCATGTATCATTCAACTCTTGGCTTTTTCTTTGGAAGTAGAAGCTCTTTCCAAGCAAATCATCAAATAGAAACTTCATAACAAAAAAGGAAGACAGTGCTCAAGTGGCTAACTGCAGAGAATCCTAGAGGCTATGCCAGCGGATAGCAGACACTTTGAGTTTTTAAAAAATGCTTCTCCCAAAGTAAAACAGAATAAACTACAAAAACTGGTAGGTGGGAAACAATTTTGCATAAACTAATGGCAAGTTTGAGGGTCATCCCACTTAGGAGAAACTCGACCCCCACAGTAGGACACACACATTGAATGGATTTCCCACTGGAGTCCTCAGGGCCACACGATGATGTCAGTGATATTAGTAGTTTTATTTTCTCAGTTGGAACTGAGGCATAATGGTTTTCTAAGGCTATGTAAGGTCACTGTCTGGCTCTAATGTTGCCTCGCCTAACTTTTGACTACAGGGTGGTCCCCTGGAATTTGGGCGATAGGACTTCCCCAGTGGACATCAAAATCTGAAGGTGCTTAAGTCCATGATTCATGATGCTGTGACATCCACAAATAAGCTGCACACCACCACCTGATATGGGATGATCTTCTGTATACTGCAAATAGGTGTTGCCTTTATTTGTTGATGACAAAAGCTGCTTTAGTCTACGGCAGGACAGAATATAGCTAGGTGAAAAAGCCAAGCAGAGATATAGGAAGAAAGAAGATGGAGTTAGGAGTCTCTAGTCAGATGCAGAGGAAGTGAGATGAAAATGTTGTACTGAGAAAAGATATCAAGCATGTGGCTAAACACAGGTAAAAATTATGGGTTAATTTAAAAGTAAAAGTTAATAATAAGCCTGAACTAATAGGCCAAACAGTTTGTAATTAATATTAAGCCTCTGAATGCTTATCCAGAAACTGGCAGGTGGGAGAGAAACATTTAGTTATAACCACTTGAATACTTTATGTCATCTAAGAATTACTTATAACAACTTACACAAAATAAATAGCAAGTAGCTGGTATATTGTGTTGTTTAGGGAATGAAGCCTATGTGTGTTCACTGTAGTGAAATTTTTCTCCCAAGGGTTTTCTACTGACACTGGCAGAATATATGGATGCAAAACCCAAGGAAAACCTCGTCTCTATGTGGGCTATGTTGTCCTGTATATTGGAAATCACTCAGAGGTTTCCAGACTATTTAATCCCCATAGTTCAACACCAGTCTTTCCACTTTCAGACATATATATAGTTGTCCACGTTAGGGTAACAGACTGTCACCTAGCAGAATATTCTAGAGAATCCCCCTTTTTAATTGTTTTTATTGAGTTACATATTTTTCTCTGCTCCCCTCCCTTTCTTTCCCCTCCCCTTCTACCCTCTCCCATGGTCCCCATGCTCCCAATTTACTCAGGAGATCTTGTCTTTCTCTACTTCTCATGTAGATTGTTTGTCTCTCTTAGGGTTCTCTTTGTTGTCTAGGTTCTCTGGGATTGTGAATCATATGCTGGTTTTTCTCTGCTTTATGTCTAAAAGCCACTTAAGAGTGAATACATATGATAATTGTCTTTTTGTGTCTGGGTTACCTCACTCAAAATGATGTGTTCTAGATCCATCCATTTGCCTGAAATTTTCAAGATGTCATTATTTTTTTCTGCCACGTAGTACTCCATTGTGTAAATGTACCATGTTTTCTTTATCCATTCTTTGGTCGAGGGGCATCTAGGTTGTTTTCAGGTTCTTGCTATGACAAACAGTGCTGCTATGAACATAGTTGGGCACATGTCCTTGTGGTATGTTTGAGCATCCTTTGGGTATATACCCAAAAGTGGTATTTCTGGGCCTTAAGGGGGGTTGTTTCCTAATTTTCTGAGAAATTGCCATACTGATATCCAAAGGGACTGTACCAGCTTGCACTCCTACCAGCAATGGAGGAGTGCTTCCTTTACCCCACATTCTCTCAGGTATCAGCATGGCGGCATACAACTGTAACTCCAGAAGTTGGGAGACAGAGACAAGGAGATCATAAATCCCAGGCCAGCCTTTCTCAGTAAACCAAACCAAAGAGCCGAACTGCTTTATATTTGCATCATGCTTCTCAAGTCTGAGCCACTCACAGGCATCATCACAGGAGTAATCTTCAAACAATCTACACTGGGATGTAGTAATAGGGGGAGCGGGCCCTGCTTTTCGTCCAGCCCAGCTCCCGCACGGCT
>LOEQ01000884.1:233735-245683 GCA_001685075.1 Bramus lutescens
TTCTTTATTTACCAATGAAAGTAACACATAGACAGATGACCCTCCTACATCACTGGGACTTTGGAGAAAGCCACAGGCTGTGTGTATTTCATTTGAAAGAAAACAAAGGATGCAAAGGTAAGGACTTTGTTTAACATCATGATGTTCCAAAACAGCAGGGGTCGGCGAAGCAATTCCTGCTTTCCAACCCCAGGCAGCATTCCCTCTACCTTTCCCTGGCTGGGCCACCTCCCTGGTGGTGACTTCAGGAGATTGCCCAGCGCCAGCAGAAGTTTCCATGAACTCACATGCTTAGGGGTCACTCTCCAGCTGCCATTCAGTATTTCAGACACTCCTGCTGCAATCTGTCCTCTGCATAGTCAGCAAAATATTTTGGGTGAGAGCTTATCACAAGAGCCTCACTTAAGGAGAAAGACATTTGTCTGTCCCCCCATTGCTTCTTGGTTTACATGGCCCCTTTCAATTAATCAAATGCCAAAAAGAAGGCCTTCACCAGGCCAGAGGAAAACACCTGCCTTCCTTTCTCAAGTGGAAGTTGGAGATTTTCCAACTGGAAATGCTACCAATGTACTGGCAGTCTGTTAAGTAGCTCTAAAGACAGGCCTCTGGGTGAGGGCACAGGGTGGGGGTTGGGGTGGGGTGCCATGCAATACATTCAGCCGAACCTGACAGCTAAATATTATGGAAGGCTTTGCTCTCAAGTCTCTAGGGATAGCTATCATTTAAGAATGAATATTCCTATTTAACATGGAGAAAACCAAGCATGTCTTGTCCTCTAACAGGAGGAATAAAAAAAAAATCTGACTACCTTCAAATAGCATAAAGGCCACAGTTAAGCTGCCTGCTTGAGCTGCCAGTCTGCAAGCACACACCAGTGACAGGCCCTGGATTATTAACTGTCCCATGGAAAACACAAGTGATAGCTGTGTGTTTACGCCCACAGACAGTTGAAGTTTACTCTGGCTCTGGAGCCTCTGTGATCAAAATGTACTTTATATTGTACTAGTCAGAGCTACGCACCGGTCCTTTTTACGTCTCCATGTAGACGGAAGGCCTAATGATTATACAGCTTTATCTTCTACTACAAAACCATTCCCTATATGGATCAAATGACTTTTAAATTGCCAAATTACCACATTATGTTAGCCTGAATTGTCCTACAATTAAATTTTTTCTCAAAAGATAAAAGAATGTTCCCAAAGGACAAAAGATGATTTTGTTGTTTTTGCCTTGTCTTCATTTCTTCTTCTTCCTTCTTCCTCCTCTGTCTTCTCCTCTTCCTCTTCTTCAACATTATCTGTAATTACATAGTACAGATTCTTGGGAGTGGGCAAGATTTCTTGGACTGTGTTTATTTAAAAGAAGCTGTTTTTCTTGCTTTTCTCCCATCATAGTGAAATTCCTCTTGCATTCCTCGCTGTGACTGTCCTGGCCCTTTATCTAGTCGTTAAGCACTGCCATGCTCTTGCCCGGTTTCCTGTCCTCATTCTCCACTGAGCATGACTCCTGTGTCATAGAAAAAGCACACAGACGCCATTGACTTCCAGCCTTCCCCTTCTTGCACCACAGAACATCTTCCACTCCAAAGACAGGTGTCTGTCTGCCAGTGATCCTGGTTTCCTCATCAAATGCCTGTGGCATCCGATTTATGACGTTCAGTATGCCAATCCAGTGCTAACTAAGATGGTTCCTTGGCATCGATGGGAACATGGCTCCCTTTCTCTGAGTCTTCACGTGGGGATCTATTCTCAAAGTCAGCCTAGATCCACAGTAGCTCTTGGGGCTCCCTCCACCCATCCTGTTAATATTATGGGCTGAAGGAGGGAAATATGGTGTTAAAAGGCAGAATTCCTCAAGCCAATTATATCAAGTACAGTTCATGTGTGCCAAGAAAAAAAAATGATGTGCCAAATGGGCGGCACCCAGAAACTAGAGCAGTGCCCGAGAACAATGGTAACAGACTGAGTTTCAAGAGGACCAGAAGAGACATATAGAAAACAGCTTAGTCGACGCAGGTTAGACAAGCACACATCAGCTGGCTGGTGAGCCTCCGGAACCCTACCTTTACTACGACTGAACTCACGTTGGTTTAGGTTGGCCCAGTGCAGGAGCCGGTTCCAAATCAATGGCTTCCTATATCATTTAACAGCTGGAAGGACAATGTATTAAAGAGCCTATCAGGCAGTCCCTGTGACATTTCTGCTTATATTAGCAGAGCTCCCTGCCACTGCCACATGTCTTCACAAAGGAAGTTGGAAACTACAGGTTTTCATGAAACAGTGATTATTTCTCCCCCGCCCCCAGGAACCATAGTGAATGCTATCACTAAGCACACAGGACAGAATGAATCCTGGGGGGGCAAATAGCACTCTTGACTTGGACTCATATCAGCTTATGAAGGAAGCATGGGGTGAGGACAAAAAAAAAAAAAAGAACCTTATGAACCAGGAATTTAGGCAAAAAACACACGACATACTCCAAAAAGTCTCATGAACCAAAAAGGAAGGCTTGCACAGGATTATGGGAGCTGAAAGGGATAGAGAGTCATGCAGAGACTAGCAAGACAGGGTGTGCCTTTGCAGTCTTGAGCCCAGAGGACGGAGGCAGAAGGGACAGGTGGCACAAGAGTGGGAGCTATGTAGGTGACCCTAAGGAGCTGTGGCCACACTCTACTGCCTGAAATCTGTCTCTCATGATGTTTCTATTAACTAGGCCTCCCTCATTCATACATTTATTTCCCATCAACCATCTCGGGCTTCGTGCCCACTTCCCAGGTGATTTCATCCACCACCATCTTACCTATTTCCCACAGTGTGCTTGACTATGCTTTAATGCTTCTTCTGAGCTATAGATCTAATTTCTAAATGCCCCAGGGTCATCCCAGATTCAGCGTGTACAAATCAGGATGCTCCAGGGCATTCCAGATCAAATACGCAGCCAAACAGAGCTCCTGGCAGTTCCCACCCCATTGCTTTCTCTGTAAAAGTCATGACCAACTCACCATCTCATGCTAGAAATCTGGAAGCTCATCTTAGATTTCCTGTCGCCATTCCCACTTCCCAGGCCAGCTACTGTGTCTGGTCATTTTCACCTGATCTGTATTCTTGAAGGCCCCCATCTGCCAGTCTCACAATACACTGTGATAACTGACCATCCACACAGCTATTGGAAACATATTTTTACATTAAATCTTATTTCAGGGTTTCTGGTTTTGAGAGTCCAACCTTTGCACACTACCTTGGTACCAACAGAGCTGAGAAGTAAAGAGCACGCATGGGCTTTAGAGTCACACTGTCTCAGCTGGACCCTTAGTGCCGGCGTCTTGACCTCAGGCAGGTTATTTAACCTTTTTACCTGTAAATTGGAGTGGCAGAACCTAATGGGTCTTAGGGGAGCTGTGCAGATGAAAGGAGATGGTACCCAAGGATGTTCAGACAGAACATTTTCAATGGATAGTAACTGTTTCGTTGCCAAGGTCAGTCTAGCATGATATGTAAGTCTTTATGGTCAAGGGCTAATCCAACCTTCCATTTAGTTCTTTGTAACATCAATCTTCTCGCCGCTCACTTACGCTTCCCGCCCTTTTGTGTCTGCATACAGAAACACATGGCATTTTCATGTGTTCCTTCCAACTTCATATTTCGCTCTGGTAGTTTTCTATGCAATTGGGTACAGCAACATCTGAATACTTGATTTGATTTAGTTCAGTTGCAAGGTTTATAGTGCTGGGGAAGAAATACTGAGATGAAATGTTTCAGAGTTCACATTTGCTTACGTATGAATATTCAGAAAGTTCCTGCAGACAGAGCAGCAAGTCACTGGGTGCAGCTTGGCTTTGGCGCAAGCACCATAGGAAATGGTACAAATAGCGGAGTCCCAGAAAAAAACTTGGGTCTCAGATTTGCTGGTATTGGCTTAATATATATCAACAATATCTAACAGCACTGCGAGCCCTCTGCTCCAAAATCAAAGGTCACCATATTGTGAGGGGGGAAAAGTTCAAGTTAAGTGCGCAGGCCAATGAAACCTTACACGAATGCACCTGTATTTTTGCAGCAGATAATTCCAGTGGGGATTTCACGTTGCCGTGGATACAAAGGGAGGAAACAGCTCAAAGATACTTGTGAAGCAGGGAGGGATTAGAGTATCCAGGGAAATAAGTAAAAGGTATTGGGTTTCATTCCGAGATTCAGAAGGACAGCTACAAAATTAGGTTTAAACATCCTTATCCCGCAAATAAAGAGGAACGTGCCGCCAATTTATTGTGAGCAGGAAAAGGACACATAGAACTTTTTATGTTTCTTTTCAATCTGTTAGTCACTCACTCATTAATTTTTATATTTTTTGCTGATTTTGTGTGTGTGGCATGACAAAGGCAGCCAGCCAAGGCGAATGATTTAATTAACTGGCTTTATTAATGCTTCTATTTGAACAAACAGATAATGTAGAGGAAAAAAATAATTACCTCACATCCATCTAAATGTTCCAATTTAATTTACTAAAACCTCTGCTTTCAGTATTGTCCAAGACAGTGACAAAAATATTTTCCAGATGACAATAAATCCTTGCTCAACACAGATATGAGACCGGACTGGTTATTTTACAAGTCAAAGAGCAACGCAGATGTAACTCTGTATTAAAGATGTAAGATAATAGCACACAATTATTGGTTAAATGCTACTGATGGGAGGTAAAGGGTGGGGACTATTGTGAATTTCCACAATTAGAAGACAAATGTGTTGAAAACAAGTCCAAGCAAAGATCTGTTATAAGCAAAGGGCAGAGTAAGAAAATCTACCAGTTAACTTTTCAGTGGTGTGTGTGTGTGTGTGTGTGTGTGTATGAGTGGATGTGTGGATGTATGTATGTGTGTGTGTGTGTGTGTGTGTTGGTGGTGTTGTTTGTATGTATAGACCATGAGAGACTTATTGATACATCTCAAGATATTTGCTTCATTTTTGTTCAGCTAGTAAAAATACCATTGGCTTGCATCCGTAGCCACAGAGCTGTCAGTAATGGCAAATTCTGACCATCAGGGGAGACCAAAGAAAGAGAGCCAAATGGGACTGAGTGAAGGACTTTGAGCACATGTAGAATGTGGGGGCCCACAGATGTGGGTCTGTGCTGCCTTGACTAAAGGTCTGAGAGTCTGAGCTACTCTAGCTCTTTCAAAGTTATTGACAACAGGTCTGACTTAAGGTGTGGCTACAAACAAGACACCCTGATCTTGGGTGTGGGTACTTGGTCTTTTGAGTATTAATATGGCCCACAGAAGCGGATCCATTTCACCTTGACCAAAGATCAGAGAATTCAAGCCTATTCTTGTTCCTTCATTTTTAAGACAGGAGGTTTGACTAGGGAGTGGCTGCCTACAAGATGCTTGGTCTACGGTGTGGTTGTTACAGGTCCTGTCTAAACGACAGAGTACTTAACTAAGGGTGCAGTTGTTTGATGCTTCAAGTACTGAAGCAGTTAATTGCTCTGTTTATTTCTTGGATCATGCTACAGTGGTCCTTTGCCTTCTCCCCCCACCTTTTGGATTGGGGTATAGAAGAACAAGGAAAATAAACACGGGCGATTTTCAGTATTCACTGAATTTCCCTCCCAATGCCTTTAATGTTTCTGTCTTTTCTTTTGTACTTCTGGTTTTTCTACCTGCCATTTCTTAATCTTCATGCTTCCCTCCAAGTACAGATGAATAAACTGGGTGGAACTTGGCTGATGTTGCTGCCTTGCCGCAGGCTATGACAAATGGCACCCCAACATGGAGCAGGATCAGATGGATGACTTGGATGAGGAAGGTCACGTGATGGACACCGTAGATTAATAACGCACCACAGGTGTAAAGGTAAAAGTTGAGTGCTTGAATAGACAGAGATAATTAATACAGAAAGGTGGTGCAAAAATATTGGGAATAAAAGATTTGTAAGTAAATAATTGCAGATAAGGAACAAGAAAAGAGCAGACAACTGTACATTTGCTTGGGCATATTTTGATAGCCAGAGGAGCCTGGGTGGAGCAGAAACAAATGTAGAAAATTGTAGTGTTTGTAGATCGTGTAGAAGGTGAGGCTTTGTGGGGTGACACAGAGGCTAAAACTTTCCCCTGACTCTACTCTCTAGTATTGGGGACAACCTTGCTTCAGTCTACCGTGGGTGGTGAACCAAAAAACCTCCTGTTCTCCCTAGTCCCTGCAGCAACTGTGATGGACTCCAGAGAAAGAAGACAGCAGGCTGTTCTCACAAGCCTATCCTGAGCCCAGCCATCTTCCGGATGTGACCTGGGTGTGCTCTGGAGTCCCCATGGATCTGTCAGGGAAGGGGCGAGATGGCCAAAGTCATGGTCTGTGGGGAACATCTGGAGAGTCAGGACGTTAGATGAAATGTTTGTGCACCTGTGCTCAAAGGTAACTCACGTACCTATGCTCAAAGGTAACTCATGAATCCTTACTGGAAAAAAAATTATGTTTGGAAAATGATGAGAATAAAATTTGGGGGTTCCAGCAAAACAGATTAAAATGAACTGAATTTGAGTTTTTCCTTACATTTTATAAGAAATGATTAATAATGGTCTCATACAATGTTCTCATGCTTTGAGTACATATTTATATAAATTAAATAAATACAAGCTATAAATACCAAGATGGCAACAGCAAGACAAACAAGAAAAGCTCTATACACAAGAAATGTAAAGCATAAGGCACAAATCAATCAGGTTCACAGACCAAAAGCAAAGCATTATGGGACTAGAAGAACCAGTGATATCACTTCTGATGACGAAGAAAGGTTCATATTTTGGGCAGTAGTGGCCATTAGCAAGGCTTTATTAACACCATATGGGCTGGCTTCCTCATGCTTGGCAGTTATTTCTTGGGCTCCCTTCTTAACTGGTGATCCGTTCAGCATGTGGCTTTTGCAAAATGCTTTCTACTAGGTCCAATTTATATGTAAATACTGGAACCAGGATAATGACTTCTGCTCCATAATGTCAATGATGGCATGATAATTAGGCTTGGTAGGCACTAAAGTAATGATGTAAGTTAGAAGTTATATTATTTCCTGAGAATTAGAAAATGTGGTTTAGAAAACAAACCCATAAACTAGTTTACCTACAATGAATGAACAATTACAGGGGGGAAATAGTTCCCTTCTAGCTAGATCTGTCAACTTTGAGGAAATGTCTACATAAATGGTTCCTAACTCAGCTGCATTGCGGAATTATCTGGAGTCTGTCAAGCACACATATCCTTGGAATCCACTCCAACCCCACTGAATTATAACGCCAGGAATCGGAGGCCCAGAAACTCTATTTCTATAGCTCTCCTCACCCCCACCCAAATGGCTCACCTGTGCGTGGTCTGGAGCTTCCACAATCTGGAGCTTCCAGAAAGATCACTCAACATTAACCCCAGGTCCAAGAATCATTCACAGCATTTTTTTCCATCACACATTGTTAAAATAAAAAAGAACATTCAAATTTTGAATTAATTAATGAATTAATTTTGGATTATTTCTTTGAAAGGAATTAACTTCTAAGTACATAGTACATAGAGATAGATATGGTCTTCAGAGTCATTTTCTCATGAGATGGTCTAGTCTGGTCGGGATTACACACAGTGGCTCACAGAAGTCCCGCCATCCAGAGAGGACAGCCATGGGCTACAGTTTAGATCTCAAATGTCCCCCAACATGCTGAAGGTTTTGCTCTCCAACCTGAGGTACTATGAGGAGGGGGTGAAATCTTAAGGAGGTGGGAAAGGAAGGTGGGAGGGAGGGAGGGAGGGAGGGGGGAAATGAAGAAGGAAGGAAGATTGACTAGATCCTAAGGAATGAGTTTTTGGGAGTTAGACCATAGCCCCTTTTTCCTTTTCTTTGCTTCCTGGACACCTGTGCCACCACAAGCTCCCCGCAATGACACTGTCCTTCACCAAGGCTCAAAGTGATCGAGTCAAGAGACCAGGGACTCGAACCTCTGAAACTGTAAGTCAGAAGAAACCTGTCCTCTTTTTCAGATCTTTCTCAAACATTTTGTCAAGGTGATGGGACTGTGATGAGCATCCACTGACTCTTCGCCTGAGGGCTGTTCACAGGCAGGATCTTTCTGCGCCTTTCCTTCAAATTCTGTCCAACGTTAAGTGCTAACAGAGCCCAGTCTGACAGCTCCTTATTTCCCCCAGAGCACCTGTATGTCGTTCTTCTTGCACCAGGATAAAGACCTCAGCAGACACTGGCCAGTCCTTCTGGACTGCATGAGCTACTGTAGAGAGTGCTGACTCTTTNACTGGCCAGTCCTTCTGGACTGCATGAGCTGTAGAGAGTGCTGACTCTTTCACAGAGATCCCGAGTAAGTGGTTCTCAAAATGGAGTGACCTTCAGATTCCCCTACAGGTTTCCGACTGGGTCCTGACAGACTTGAGGATCTACACCTCACACAGACTCTAGGAATTATTGAAGGTGCTGGGCAGGAGGTCACAGTGTTGACCTCTCACACAAAGAAGTAGTAAAGGACTGTATTTGTCAATCCATCCTTTTTAATCCTAGTAAATATTTCTTGTGACCTTGTAAAGGGAAACAAATAGGAAACTCTTTAGACCACAAGGGTGGCACAAAGTCCTCTTTGCCAAATCCTTGCTTCTCTGCTGTCTTTGTTTGGGCTCATCTGCTTTAGAATGAGCAATTGTAAGAATATTGATACAACATAGGTAATGAGCTGAGGAAAATAAGGAACATGAGGGGTACTCTAGTCGATCATTTGGGGTCTGGCCACATCATCTTGGCCCATCTGGTCACCTGAAAATAGTTTTCCAGCTATCAGCATTCCCTGCCCCTGTCTGCCAAAGAGCATCCTCGAAACATGGGAGCTGCAGGAGGATGCTGGAAGAACAGTCCAGGGTACCAATCATCAACTAGGATGGGGGTAGGGTGATGATGCTAGGGTGTCCTCACCCCACAGAGGGACCATTTTCAGTTGTCTCTCTCTAAGAGCCTTACCAGAATGGGGGCCTCAGCTACCCTGCTACTCAATAGCCATCTGACAGCTATGCTTGGCAGGGGCCTCCCTCGTCCCTCCTTCGTCTAAGCGCCATCTTGTCAGACAGTTCCCAGACTATCCCCACACCACACCATAGTTCTTGGTTTTCAGCTCATTTTGAAGGAACATAAACTAAGATGGGGCGATGTTATTATTTTAAAAGTATCCAATAGCAGAAGTAGGCCAAGCATAGGACTCAGTTCCTGGGTACCTGGTCTACACTTTTGTGGGGTCTTGAAGAGTATACCTTATACCTAGCACCCTTAACTCCAAGGAAACATCAAGAGCCTATGAAAAAGATGATAAGCTAACCCCTGCCCTCAAAAAAGGCATAATATTGACTAAAAAAGATTGCATGGGGGCTAGTTCTAAGAGTATGCAAACTTGGTATTCAAAGATGGGGAATTCTTCTGAAAGGAGCAAGAATAATAACTTTAGCAAATGAAGATAGTTTAATACTAATTATATTTACATACTGGAATAGGATTAAGAAGCCTGATTGTGATCTGTGGGCCAGGTGTCCCAGCTCATTCTTTTCTGGTAGGCCAACATCTTGTCATTCTACTACTGGACGGTGGGAGGGGGAGTGTGGGAGCTGAGCCTCTGTGCTTAGCATGATCTCCCCACCGCAGCTCCTCCCATGCTCAGCCACCAGCCTGACCTTGGTATGGGTCCCTGGTGATCCTTCTGTGGCTCCAACACTACAACACAGCAAGATATGACCTGCCCCACCATCTGTCTCAAGTGGCTGCTTGGTCCCCAGGCTCCAGGGAAGGGGACATGGGCATGCCTTTATGCTGCTTCATATGTGAACCAAGCAACGAGGGGGCACACACCCCCAGCTGCCATGACAGAGACCCAGTCACAGTTTGCTCATGGGGGTTGTTGGCTCTGAGTTCAGCAAGCAAGCACTGACTATTATGAGTCACCTAATTAGTGGCAGGCCACACTGAAGGTTTCAAATGTCCTCAGACAAACATAAAGATAAAGAGTGTAATTAAGCCACTGGCCCTAGGCTGGCTGCTGCCAGTGCCCACAGCTGGGCCGGATACTGAGTGGATCTGTGGGACCTGATAACAGGGTTATGGTCACTCGGAGTCAGCTATACAACTTCCTGGTTCTATTCTATTCTTTGCCTCAGTTTGCTCAACCAAATGAAGGATCCATATCTTAACTAGGGAGCCTGAAGCTCTGTTCATTGATGGGGTTTTTGGTTTTGTTTCTGTTTTGTTGTTGTTGCTTGTATGTTTTGGGAAAGCCTCTCACTCTGTAACCCTGACTGGCCTGGAACACAGAGATCTTCCTTCTTCTGCCCTGAGTGTTGGGACTAAAGGTGTGCATTGCCATGATTGGCTTTGGTCATTTCTGAGCAAACTTTTCTCAGTATTAGTACCAGAAGGGACAGTTTGGGCTTTATGGTGCCTACAAGTGCCTCTTGTGAACCACAGTAGACAGAGGTTCCTGGGGATACTTCTCAGGGCTGTTTCCAGTCAATATTATCCCATGGATCATTTCTACAGTTTTCTAGCACCATCTGAGGCTCTTTAAGAGATTTCTTTTGCCTTGGAACTGATATAGGAAGGCTTTGAAATTAATAGAGAAACAGGAATTGCACAATACAAGAAAACATCATAAGACACAGAAGCATAGAGATAGCCATATGGAACGGAATAAAGTAGTAACTACTTCAACTCTGTGGGATTCTACCCACAGGATAGCGAAAACAACATTCTTCTAAATGACAGAAGGAGAAAATACATTGAATTGGGATTCTGTGGGGCAGTGTCTTGGGCTGCCACATGTAATGAGCTTACAGATGACACCCATGCCACCACAGACTAGGCTGTGGGCAAGGGGAATAGAAAAACAAGAGAAGTGTAAAAAGCTAGTTCCAGTTTCTGTGCCCTGCATTGGCAGAATATTTCCATAGTCCTTTGTAAACATGCTTTTAGAAAACCCAATATATTCAAAGCATTGCATCTAAGGAGTTCAGCTGGACTACAGTAGGCGCACAGGACCAGCAATAAAAGTCTATTTACCAAGCAAATAGAAAATGCAAATAAGCCAGCTTAATGCAACTATTTGGATGATTCATAAGGGACACTTCCAATCACAGCTATTCAGAAGACATAATGAGGGTCACTGAATAATAGGTGTGTGAAAAGCGAACCGTGGTTTCAGACATGAATGTTAAATCACTATGACGAGGCTCGACCATATCTTCATTAATGGAAACAGGAACCATTGTAATCAATAAAGTTTTACCAATGAGAAATGAGGTGTATTTTGTTGTTGTTGTTTTACTCTTGCAGCGTAAAAACCCATGATTCAGGATTTGAGGAACTCCTCAAGCATTTCCTGTATCTTTCTGGCTGGGAAAATATTTTCCCATGCCAAAAGCTTGAGGAAGCGGTTGGTGGAAGTTAGGGTGAATATGACTGTTAACCAATGCTGGCTGCAGGCAATGCAGTTTTCAGTGCATCTCATTGACTTGCTGAGCACACTTCTCAGATGTAATGGTTTTAATGGTGTCTAAAGGCTGCAGCAGATCAGAAGGGCAGTAGACACCAAACAGTGTCCAGTGCCATCATTTGCTTCACATTTGGCTTTGAGAAGGGCTCTGGAGCTTCCTCTTTGTTCAAGCACTGAACTGAGCCAGTGGTCATATACGATCGAGTTCTTGACGCAAACCACAATCCAACTGAAAGATAGTTCATTGCTGTTCTATAACGTCGGACAAGATGACAGTTCAAAATGACAGTTTGGAAAAAGATTGAAGTCAGCTCATGAGGCATGTGAGCTTTCCTACATTTCCAGTTTGCTTCAAGTTCCAGACAGACATTGCAGGGCCTATACTGAGTTCTTTGGCAACTTCACAGTTAGTAATAAGAGAATCAGTGTTGCGGGAGCTCCTTCCA
>LOEQ01000884.1:261823-271942 GCA_001685075.1 Bramus lutescens
ATTTCGGGGTATAAGCTAGCCGTGCGGGAGCCGGGCAGGACTAAAAGCAGGGCCTGTTCCCCTCATTACTACACACCTTAGTCTGGAAGAGCATAGAAAATCTGTGGAGACAAGGTTGTGAAGCATTCTCTTAATTTTTCTCTTGGTTGGCAAGGCTCCAAACAATTCTGCAGCATGGAGGTTTCATTTTAAAAGGCAAAGAGTTCTATTAACCTCTTTTGAGGGCAACGATGACTCAGGGATCCTCTCAGTCAGGCTTCCTGATTGACACTAGAAGAGTACACGTGAAACTGTAATATGCAGGTCAAGAATGGACCTCTGTCATTGCAGGGCTTGCTCATTGCCATTTCCCCTCTCCCGTACCAGGCACATCAAAGTGCCCACTAAAACTACACAGGGGGGAGAGAACTTATGTTGACTCAGGGTGAGGAGTATACGGTCCATCATGGCAGGAAAGGCATGGCATTGAAAACAGCTCACTGTGTGGCAGCAGGAGCTTGAGGCAGCTGGTTATACTGTAGAGAAAGCTTGAGCTAGGACCTGGCCAAGCTAGAACCCATGAAGCTCTGTGAATGAATGAAATTTATGCCCTGGCAATGCTGAAGCATGCATGGGCAGCCCATATATGGCAGTTCTGTTGAACTTGTCCATATTGGGCTTCATGGTCTAAGTTGATGAGGACGACTGACCAGGTCTCTTCCTCAAGAGGGCACTAGATCTTATTACAGATGGTTGTGAGCCATGGTGTGGTTGCTGGGAATTGAACTCAAAACCTTTGGAAGAGCAGGCAGTGCTCTTAACCATTGAGCCATCTCTCTGGGTTGTGGTAACGCAAGCCAGTTGTGGTGGCACATGCTGGTAGGATTTGCTGAAGGAAGCGGAGGAAGGAAGATGAAGCTCTGTACCACCTCTTAATGGCCCCATAACTTCCTGCAACAACTGTCCCAGCTTGGGGTCAAGTGTTCAAAACCAGGAGACTGTGCAAGGACATTTCACGTTCAATCCACAGCTCTCATTAAATATTCACAAAGGGAACCTACCACTGCTATTGCCTCTGCAAAACATTAGGCACATTACCCAGGATGACTTCTCATGTAAGGAACTATCACACCTCCAGTCCTTTACAGTCTTCACATTATTCCAGCAAGGAGTGGGAGCTCAATGGATTTTTGTGCGATTCTCATATGCATCCTTGCTGAAGAAAGATTCCTGTACCCATTACACTTACGCTATGAATCACATAATGCACAAACCTAACTCCAAACAGCCTAGAGAGGATGGAAGATGATTTATCATTTATGCAGAGTGGAAATCTGAAAGCATGCAGCCCCAGGCTCTATGGAGGCAGAACTGCAAACTGATCAGAGACACAGGTTTGTCTCTGTACAACTTACTTTCTTATTGCATGACTTCCATCTGTAAGTGCGGCCCAGGTGGATGCTGGAGACCCAGACATCGTGTTCTCATTCCAGGCAGCACCGTTACCTGGTATATGGTTGCCATGGTATTACTAAGGCTGGGGGAGGGGTGGGTAGAGAGGGTAGGGTGCGGCGAGGCAACTGTAGTCTTTTCTAAAGTCCCTTAAGTTTCTCTAATGAATTTTCAGCTTTAACTTTTTTCTTTTCTACTCCATCTGTCCCAGCCTTTCTTGTACCCTTATTTCATACATTGTTTTGGCGGTCTTGACTTGTAGCCAGTCTTTCCTTTAGGTTTCCCGCATTCTATTTATTTTTAAATAGTTTTTAAGGTGATGGTGACGTTTTTAATACATACATACATATATAAAATTGTTCAGATTCCCTCTCCCAACACCCTCTCTTGTTCCCCCTTCCTGCTGATCCCCATTCTCCTCCCCCACAAAAGTCCCTCTCTGTTTCATGTCATGTGTTTGTATACATAAATGCATATACATCTAGGTATTTTGTATGACAGAGAATGTGATATTTACTTTTTGCCCCTCTCTCATTATCCGCTCTTGTTTGCCTTCCCTTTAGACATCTTCCGCCCCACACAGTCTGTCCTCTATGTAGCATCCTATCTATGTGTACATCACATAGGTTCCACATGGAAAACAGGTGATAGTTGGGTCTGTTTTCTTTTGTTTAACATGAAGATCTCCAATTCCCTTCTTTTTCCTGTAGATGACATAATTTAATCCTTCTTTGCACCTGAGTTAAGCTCCGTGCGTTTATATACCACGTTTCCTTTATCCATCCCATCTGTGAATGAGTGTCTAGGCTGGCTCCATAACTGAGCTGTTGTGCATAGTGTACAGTAAACATGGATGTGTAAGTATCCCTACAGTGTGCTGACACTGATTTCTTTGGCTACATGCCCAGGACTGCATAGCTGGATCGCGTGGTAGTTCTATTTTTTCAGATTTCTGAGGAATAGTGACCAAACCAGTTTGCATTCTCACCAGCCGTAACTAATGGTCCTCCTGTCTCTGCCGCCCCATTAGCATTTGTTGGCATTTGTCATTTGCAGCCATTCTGACTGGGCTGAGGAAGTTTCAAAGAAGTTTGATTTTGCATTCCTCTGATGGCTAAGGCTGTCGAACTTTTTTTTTTGCATGTTTTTATTGGCCATTTCTGTTTCTGCTTTTTTTGTTTTGTTTTGTTTTGTTTGAGACTGGGTATCTCTGTGTAACTTTGGTGCCTGTCCTGGAACTCACTCTGTAGACCGGGCTGACCTCAAACTCACAGAGATCTGTTTCTGCCTCCTGAGTTCTGGGATTAAAGGCGTGCACCACCACCCCCTGGCTTCTGTTTCTGCTTTTAAGAACTACTTGCTCTATTCATTTGCTTGTTTATTGACTAGATGATTTGTAGCCATTTTCTAACAGAAAACTGTGTTTTGTGAGTTGAATGAGGCGGCTGTGGTGGTTTCATCAGTTCTAGCTTACACGTGTTTTCTAGGTTAGCATTCCTGAGATCAGCCCTGCAGTCAGTCTCACCTGACAATCACAGTGTCACAGGCAGCTACGGTGGCATGGTAGGCTTTATTTGTTCAAGGGCAATTTCAGTTACCACTTCACAGGAGCTGTGTGCTAGGTATACAGTATTTTGAACTTAGTGGTTTCTGATAATGTCTTCTAAAGGATTGTAGCATGCTTTGACATTGAAACAAACAAATGCTGTGTTTCCATAAAGGCCAGAGACAGAGCAGCAGGCTACACATTTGCTATCAATGAAACAAATATTGCTTATTGGAGGAATGGAGGTCATTCTGCATTTTCTTGCAGTACAACTACTGAGTGTGATTTTAGGAGCAAAATAAAAGATGATACTCAAAAGTAGATGAAGTTGTATTATACTTTGTTACTGAAACTCATGTAGAATATTCTTCCCATCGCCTCAAAAACAATGCACTTAAAGATAATATAAATAGCCTCTCATCGAGGAAGGGATGAGAGAAATTTCAAGCAAGGACTTTCATGACTGATACGCATGCTGTTCTGGGCTTGCCTTCAGACGTTGTGTCATAGTTTAATTGGCCACATTTTTTTGCCTGCACAGTACATGAAATAAAGTTGTATCTTGCAAATGGATGATGACTTAGACTTGATATGATTAGGGGCTAATTCACTTTTTTAAATTAAATAGCATCCTGAACAAGTAACTCATATAGCTGTTAAAAACATGACAGGTTTTTGCACAATACACAAACACTTGCAAGGGAGACTCACTGCTGGCTTCCAGACAGTGCTCAAAACCATCAACCCCCACTGGACAGCATGATAGCATCTGCAAGGATAATCCTAAGCAGCTCCAGTTTCCTCTCTCCTGCCTCAGGGTCAAGAGTGTAGCAATGTCCTTTGAGCCATCCCAACACTCCCACAGAAGCGGGTCTGGGGAGTGTTTGATACTGGGAACTCTTGATCTTATCATCACTGATGCCAACCACAAACTGGAGAAATGACTTCCCTGGAAAGGCAGCAATGAGGTAGAGCCATGGCAGGAAAGCCTCTTACAAAACCAAGCATTGGATTTGCATCATCCTGAAAGGGCGACCTACGGCTTTACTGCTGTATTTCATATGTATCTCAATCTACTTTTTTTTTATAAAACACTATAATTAAAACATTTTAAACTCACCCCTCCGTGCATTTGCATGTGTACGTGTCTGTGTGTGTACGTGTCTCTGTGTGTATGTGTGTGTGTGTGTGTGTGTAAATGCATATCTGCCACAGCACATATGTAGCAGTCAGTTCAAGCACATATGTTCTGGGGATTGGACTCTGTCAGGCTCATCCACAAGAGTCTTTGTCTGCTGAGCCATCTCCCCTGCTCCCAGGTACATCTCTTAAAAAACAAAAACTTGCTGACTTAGCGTGTGGCTCCCTAATCATTCTCAAGTCCATATGCCTACGGAACAACTACCCATGTTAGCACTTCAAATGAGAATGCAGCCTCAGAAGTTAGAAACAACTTCAAAAGAGATTGAAGGCATTCTTCCCAAAATGATGACATTTGTGTATGGGTATCTAGGAGTAAACGTTTTCCCTCCATCTAAAGCTCACTCAAATCAGGGAAAAACAGCTAGTCTGTCTCTGCAAACCTCATCCCCATGCCCTTTCTCTCACATGGAATCCTTGACTCCAGACACATGCAATGTCAACCACATCAAGGAACTCACCACCTGCGTGGCCTCAAGTTTGGTTCAGGTCTCATACCCTCTTCTTGGGTCCAGCTTTGCGGCCTGCACCCAGCTGCCCTTTAGTTGCTAATGACAAGTCTTGTTTGTTACCAGGCTTCTATCTGTAAGCTGGAGATTCCCACGGCCCTTCTTAGGTGGCTCAGGAAACTTAAGAGAAACCCTTTATTTACCAGGCCTTGAGTTTAACATAAAATGACAGAACGCAGACCTGACCAGATACAGTGAGCACGACAAGGGTCTTGAGGCTTCTACAGGCTCCTCCAGATCTGCTGCATTCCCTGCATCCCCTTCTGGAGGTGATCTAAACACTTGGGTTTCTAAGGCTACTTCATCAGGGAGGCAGGGCTGACTAAACCACTGACTGCTGGTGGCTGACATCACCCTCCAGTCCTTCTTGTGTCCCCAGTGGTTGGGAATGGGCCTGAAATTCGTCTTTTCAAAGTTACTACCTTTATAGGGATGGAGGCAAGATCCTGTCATCTCAATGGGAGTTAGCTATCATCTCTCAACTGATTTTTCAAAAGGTTGGAACTGAAAAAGCAACCTAGGTCTTTGTTTGATACTTTGAAATTTTAATGTAAGTAGCTCCATTTGGGGCCTGCTTTTGTCAGAGCTAGCAACAAAGCCATTCTAACTTGGTGGTGAAATGGCGAGTACATATGAAGCAATGTGTGTAGTAGGAGGGCGCTTGTTGGTTCCCTGGCCACCTAGAACCAAAATAATCACACAGAAACTGTATTAATTAAATCACTGCTTGGCCCATTCACTCTAGCTTCTTACTGGCTAACTCTTACATCTTAGTTTAACCCATTGTTAGTAATCTGTGTATCGCCACGAGGCTGTGGCTTCCTGGCTAAAGTTTCAGCAAGTTTGTCTCCAGTGGTGGCTCCATGGCATCTCTCTGACTCTGCCCTTCTTCCTCCCAGCACACAGCCTAGCTTTCCCCGCCTAGTTCTGTTCTTCCCTGCCATAGACTCAAAGCAGTTCTTTATTCATTAACCAGTAAAAGCAACACATAGACAGAAGGACCTCCCACACCAAATGTGGACTGCATATGTGACCATGTGAAAAGCTTCTTCACAGACCTTATCATCAAACTGTTAGCGTGAAGCTTAACCCATCAGCTAACTACAGCATCTGCACATAGTACGCCCTGGCCTAAGAGCTGAGGTGTGAATGAGGCATAGCTTTTGCTGTAGGAGGTGAGGATAGAGTATATGGGGGAGGAGGAGTGTATCAAGAAGCTACTGCTGTGTAATGAATGACTTGAAAATGCACAGGATTACAGGAACAAATGCTCATTTAGCTCCTGGGAATGTGGGTCTGCCGATTAGGCAGACCATGCTCTGGATGCAGTTCTGGACTCAGCTGCGAAGCCCTGGAGTCAGCTGGCACAGGATGGCAGAAAAAGTCAGGGAAGGATTCCCAGAGAAAGTGACAGCTGAGCTGGATTTACAAAAANAAAAAAAAACCCAACAGAATATTTGCAGGCAGACAAAGGCGAGAACTCACTGGGTGGAAGGGAAAAGCCAGACCAAGGCTGAACACTGACACGCAGGTCAGTTAGTCTCCATGCATAGGTTTTCAGATGAGGTCTTGGATGGGAGGCAGAATCGGCATGTTTGGAAATGCAGGAAGCAACCACAGGAGACTGGAGGGAGGAAAGGAGCAGGGGTCAAGGCAGAAGAAGGGAGGGGAGGCCGAGGGCCAACTGGGTGTGCTTCACCGCCTCCCATTAGCCAGTATTTGGCACATCTCTGAACCTGGAGTGAAACAAAAACTCTTACTCCTGCAGAGAATGAGCTGTCCGGTGCAAGCTGGGCGAACTGGGCGAGTAGCCCTGCGCTGCTGGGTTCAGGCGCAAGGGATCATCTAGGAAAATGATAGCCCTGGAGAACCGCTCCTTTCCTGACAATTTCTGTCGAAGCGAATGCTGTCCCAGGTAGTTTTGTTTTGTTTTGAATCTTGCTATACTTCAGCAATTTTTTAGGTTTTGCTCCTGGATGTGTTTCAACACACACTCGCCAGTCCAGTGAACAGGCTACCACATGTGACTGAGTTTAAGATCTAGTGTGTGCCTCTGTGCACAGGGGTTGTTTCTTTTCAATCAGCCTCGGTGTTTCTGTTGACATCTAACTGCATCTCAAATTCTGTTTCAAGAAATCAGGGTTCCTTCTTTCATCTCAATGCGAACAATGGTTTGGATTCTCGTTCCCGTGACTTGCATACCAAAAGGCTCACTGGGGCTACTGCATGAGCAATGTACAACGGGTGTTTTCAAAGAATGGGCTTTTCTGGAAACTCCTACGGAGTAGGCTAAGGCTACAAATGAAGTACAAAGGAATTTGGTCAGAATCAATGGAATTGCCTCTTGGTTCACGTGAAGGACATGGAGTGAGGAATAAGACAAATCCACCTTCCTTTTAAATTGAAATGAAAAGAGAGGTTGGCAGGCAGCTAAGCAGAAACCTCGGCAGGAAGGGAGGGGAATACACTAAATGGGGGTGGCTCTTGGGAACACAAGTGAGAGATTCATCGTAACAGAAGGTGCCGAGGCCAGCTCAACTGTTCAGATAGTCCACATCAGATCAGAAAAGAGAAGGGTCTTAGTCCCACCGCTAATTCTTACAAAATGAGGAGTCCTCAGCACGAAAGAGACTGCCGTAAAAATTCCCACCTGTTTCCTCATTCTTTCAATTCTGATATTATTTAAGGCCCACCAATCGCGTGACTAGTGGAAACCCACCCCCCAAAGTTAAGCGTTTGATATACCTAAAGTTTTGAAAACAAAACCAAACAGTGATAACAATGTTCTATAATTAATTAGCACAAAGGCTGCACGCACTGTGCCGAGATATCCTGATGGGAGCCGGATGGCTGCTCTTGAGGGTTAATGACTATGCCATGGCAGGTGTGACTTTCTGGATGCCTCATGTCGCAAACACAAAATCAAACACGAATCCTCCTCCTTTTGCTCAAACACATCTTTTTTTTTTCTTCTTCAATCCCCTGCAATCCTTTGGAGTGGATGGCAGGAGGCAGATACAGTGTACCGTAATTAACACCCGCTCACCGATAACATCCCACTTGGGTTGGTGTGAAGATAGGTCACATACTTTTAATTTCTCACATGCATGTCAGTGGTAAACAGTCCCAGCATTCATGTTAATGACACCATCTGGCGCATCCCCTAACTGTGTAGCCTTCAGCTTCCAAACAAGATGTAATGTCAGCAACACATGAAACCCACTGACATTTAGAGTAAGGAAATTTATCATCAGCCATTGGTTTCATATAAATGTGTTTGCATGACTGCTGGGGCTTTAAACTCATCACCTTTGCCAGGCGAGCAAAGGTGCAATAAATAATGGATTTTAAGCCATGCATGTACTACCAAATCATTAAACATTTATCGCGCAGGCACAATAGCATCTTGAGCAACAGTTACCACTTGAAAAATTAATGCCACTTTTGAGGGTTGAATGGAAGCCATTCAGTCTAAGTGTTAACAATTTTTAATATGTTTCAGTATAGAATACAAGGATTTTCAAAATTTCTATTTTTTAGGTGGAACATGACTATGTATATGTAAATAGCTCTTTAAAATTTTTCTCTTGAAGAACAATTACTTTATGCTCTTTTGTTAAATACTAAACATTGTAACTGAAATGTTTTGTTGGAAAAGAGTAATTGTTTAAACCTTTTCTCAACACCATAAATGGCAGAAGAAAGGTTCTTTGGGGATTAAATGTATGCTTCCCTTTTAAAAAACCTTAATGAATTCATCAGTTATGGTTGCAATTAAATGACTTTAATTTTGGATTAAGGAAACAAATATGAAGTCAAAAGCAACAAAATCTCTTGAGTAACCAGGCTGCATTTGCCCCACCCCTATTCCTTTAGAAATATGTCCCCAAGCATGCCAGTAATTTTCTTCTATAAGTTTGTCTTATGGGTAGCCATTGCTTTAAGTTAATAATGAAAAAAAATGCAGCTAGAAGGAGGGCGGGTACTGCCTCTTTGGAGGAGTTAGCAAAGAATAATAGTGTTTGATTGAAAGGAACAAAGAGAAACATTGGTGGGAACTTTATTTGCTTTGCTGGACGTGGAACAAGGAAGGTGGGCAAAGCCAGGGCTGCCCTGGGGAAGTTCTTCCTTTGGCTGGCAAAGGGTGGCTGCAGATTGTGCTATCCAGGGTCACACGGAAGATGGGGCTCTAGAAGGAAATCTTAGCCCATTCTCAGTGTGCAAAATTGTCCCCTAGAAAGAACCCATGAGGTAAACCCTCCTGTGAGTATGATTGCCTGGCAGCAAAAAGATAGACAGATGACAGATGGACAGACAGATAGTCCTGGGTTCAAATAAAGACATGACTTCATAGGAGACCTCTATCCTGCCTTATAAAGGCTGACGTTTACTTTAAGAGCCTGTAAAACTTTAAATGGGACTGCAACTCATGGATTTTCCTCTCATTTTCCCCATCACCCATGAGACATGTACCACACAAAGGGAGCAGGTAGGAACACCCCAAAAAGTAGACTCCACCCCAGCCCAGGAGGAAGTCGGGAAAGATGCTCTGGAAAACCAAGCAGGAAACTGGGATCTGAGTCCTGTTCCTGAATAAATTTCAAATTAGTGGAGGAAAATTTAAGATGTCCTGCCTGCACTTTGAATAGTGACTGTCATTTAAATGGACCCAGGGCCTGGTCCCTTCTTCTTTCTGTGTCCTGGGGTTGGAATCCAAGATCTGGCCAAGAGCGTGCATCTGCAGCACTGGCTTCTTGTGCTGTTGGGCAGCCTCTATGAGGAGTGTCCATCTTATGTTGGGCTGGAGTCAGGGTGGGAATCACAGGAATGGGGAGATCAATATGTTCTCTCATGAACACACCTACCTACCCATCTACTGCTGCTTTGAAGCCATAAAGAAGGTATTTAGAGTTGTGTGGCTACTATCCCTCCACAGCTGTCTTTGGTAATGAGGGAGGAGGTCTTCTCTGTGTAGCCAAGTGGTCTGAGTTCTATGCATGGACCCACAAGTCTCCCTGACACAAAGAAACTTCTTCAAGGGTGAACTTTAGAGGCATTATGTAGATGTTAACTCAGTCCACTGGGACTCTTTGGCCTATTTTAGAATGGCATATACTGCTTAAGCCTTGCCATTAAAACAAAGGCATTAAGTATGGGAATTTTTTTTCCAAAGCTGTTTTCTAACAAATGTTCCATGAGAGGCCACACACTCACCCTACCCTCCCATCTGTCACTAATTAATTTACAACTTTCCTGGACCGCTAGCTGTTCATGCTATAGTTTCTGGAAATGACTATCAGGTCTGTCCCAGTGGGGAAGAATCACACGTGACACCAAGGAGGCTTCTGACGCGTTCTTCACAGTGGTACTGGCTTCCTAAGTACTTTTAAAATCTGCTTTCTGCATAAGTGTGTGTGTGTGTGTGTGTGTGTG
>LOEQ01000884.1:271972-285070 GCA_001685075.1 Bramus lutescens
GAGAGAGAGAGAGAGAGAGAGAGAGAGAGAGAGAGAGAGAATGAATCACAGGCCATGGCAAAAACGACTCTCCTGAAGGGTGCTGGGCGGGGGAGAACAGTTAACAATGAAGAAGAAACAAAAAGCCATTCAGCAGATGCATGCCATTTTTTCTCTCCAGTGTGGACCAGTTTTTCTTGTTAATTATATCACCTATTCTTTCCTTATATTGATAATTACATAATTGTAGGAAACAGATGGGTGACAGAATGCACCCAGATGGTGACAATGTAAACAGGCTTACAAATTGCTTTTTCTTAGGCATATTAAAAAGAATTATTCAATAATACATAGATTTCTATACTCTGCACATCTGTCAAGTAGAGCCTTCAAAATGGCAGTTACTTTGTCAATTTTCTTTTCTTCAGCAGATACAATATCCTCCCTAGGAATTCCTGGGCAGCCAATTGCCATGGAGATAAGATATTTATGCTTATCTGGACACCTGAAAATTTATATTCTTATCTGAGCCCACTGGCTTAACCCACCCCTGCCTACTGTTAAAAAAAAATAAGTTGTATTTTTGAGAGGTCTTATGATCTTATCTATATATCTATATATTTATATAGGACTAGCTATACTTTGAGCAAGCCATGAAGGGTTGAATAGATAGTGGGGTTTGCTTTAAGAATGTATTAGAGGGACTTGGAGATAGCTCAGTGGGTAAAATGCATACCATACAAACACGAGGACCTGAGTTTGTATCACTAGAACCTACATACAAAGCCAGCCAAGGCAGAGGGTACCTGTAATTCCAGGGCTGTGACAGAGACAGGAGGATCCTGGGGCTTGTGGCCAGCCAGTCTGGCTGAACTGGCAAGCTCCAGGTTCAGTGAGAGGCTCTGTCTCGATAGTAAGATAGAGAGGTTAGAGGTTAAGAGTACTGGCTGTTCTTCCAGAGGACAAGGGTTCAATTCCCAGGACCCATACGGAGCTCACAATTGTATATAACTTCAGTCTCAGGGGATCTGATGCTTTCTTCTGGCCTCTGTGGACATCAGACATACACAGGGTGCACAGACATACACTCAGAAAAAAACTACCCATATACATGAAAATAAACAAAAATAATAAGGTGGGGGGAAATTGATGAAGACAATGTAGATCTCTCTGGCTTCCAAGGCATGTGCACACATGTGCACATGCATTTTCTCATTCAGGTACGCACACACAAACACACCTCACAGACAGACAAAAACACATGAAGAAGATGATGCATTGGAATTACTACATCTAATGGGTTTTGTGAATGAAGTTCTTTTAAAATTACTCATGCAGCATTGATGCTGCACTTATGGGGTGTGTGGAAATGTGCCTGCACGAGGGGCCAGCAAAAGACTGCATCTGTTCCTTCAAGCTACCACCCCTAGATCTGCCCCAAGGATGCAGGCTCTTTTGAAGTGATGATGAGCAGAGGTGTGGGGGTGGTGGTGAGGTTTTTGTTTGTTTGTTTGTTGGGAGCAGAACATCCCTATGTAGCCCAGGCTGGATTTGAAGTAGTAATCCTCTTGTCTCAGCTTCCTGAATGTTAGGATTTTGGTGGGGGCTTCACCATACAGTGCACTACAGAGATATTTTACCTGCCCCCACTTCCCTTGGCTTTCTTCTTGATGGTATTCCTGACATGCGGTATGAACAAACATATGTCTGCTGGTTTCCAGCTCACTTCCCCCACTGGAAACATATTCTGAGTGGTAGGGATTTGCTAGGTTCTTAGTGTTGTATCATCAGTGCACAGGACAGGGCCCACCATTCAGTCAGAACCCAACGAACAGTGACAGAATAAAAGATATCAATGAATTTCCCAATTCTAAGCCTCCTAGCTGGACCACTGTGTGGGCAAAAGAATCTTTCCAGCCAGGGCATGTGGGTCTCCAGGCTAAGTGAGCTGAGGATGTCAGGTGGCCCGGGTTTTCCTCTGACATGAAGGGCAGGTACAAAGTAGAGTGTGTGGATCGGAGTCGAGGACAAAAAACAGACCATGGAGGCTTAGGGAGGGACAAACCCGGATGACTTCTGGTAGAGCAACCTGGCTTGGGGAGAGCTTGGATGAGGGTGGCAGAAGCAGTCACAGAATTCCACCCACTATACTCTGGGCAGATGGCACAGAGATGCGCTTCACAGGAAAGATGCAAACACTCCTCGAGGGCCAAGTCTGGGTGGTGACTGTACTTTGCATGTTGAGAGAGACAGACAGAAAAAACTGCAAAACTCACAGGGAGCATGTGATGATGCAGGGGACTGAGTCTCTTTTGGAATTTGGGATCCAATGGAGTAGGTTCTAGAGACAAGCCATTAAGGAAAGAGAAGATAGGGCAATTTGTCTCCTGGAGTTCTATCTCTTTGTGTTTGAGGGGACCAGGATCTCTACAGGCTTAGAGAGTGCTCTGTTTAGAGAGTGTTCAAGCTTCTTGGGTATCAGGCAGCACACAGTCATCATAGAGCAGAACCCACAGATCATAGGAGGTACTCCATGTGCTGAGAAGACAGCTGCCTAGGTTAGAGAAGGCAATGGGAAACATCAGGGGCATGTATCTGTCTCTGTTCTGCCCATCTTCTTGACAACATGATGAATGAATGTGATGAGTCACTGAAGTCACAGAAGAGGTGGGGTGGGCAAACAAGGGTACCCAAACACCCAGTGTATGGGGATTGGTCCTGTCTGTCTAGGAAACAATTATCCATCTATAGAATATAATTCTGCGTTTACTACCAGATCATTGGTGGGTGGTTATGACAGAAAATGCCTGATTTTATTTTGAAAGTAACCATTCATTCTGGCTCCGTGAAGTCACCAGCCTGAGGACCAGTGAGTAGTGATGGGAATGAGGGTAGGTTTGGTGAGTGGAACTCGGCTAAGGTGACCAGAGGGTGCTGTCTGTTGCATGCTTCTGGGAAGCAGTTCCTTCTGGCTAAACACGCAATGGCTACCATGGTGATAATGTTAATGACATGGGGCAGGGATCAAGCGGCCCAGGAAGTAAGAGCAATGGCACAGTGTACGATTTAAGTTTATGACCCCAAGTTTCACTTGAGTGGGTGTGGTTCTGGTCTGCTGTGCTATGGCCAAGTCGTGTTCAATAGTCCAACAAGTAGCAATAAAACCCTTTATGACTCCCATGTTATTTTCATAACGTGTTTGTTCTGGTCCCCCAGCCCTGTTTCACGTGATCCCTTCTGTTTTCTTCTTCCTTGGGGTGGTTAGAATAACAATCATGGCATCTGTCATCTTGAGGAAAATGGTCTGGGGAATGATTAATGTTGGGATGAGTGCTTCAGTTCTGGAGAATGGTGGCAGCTCGAGACTTGAACACCGAGAGCTTTAAGCTCTCTGTGTTGAGGAGACACCTAGTGGAATGTGAGCCATGCTTCCTTAGCCAGGACCTTATAGGTCACCCTGGGCTGGGGACCATGTCTCAGGCCCCTTCCCAAGGCCCATTTAAGCTTCTTCCTGTGATGCTCAGGTACTATTTTCCCTCAAGATTTGTCGAGCATGTCAGTAATGATAATGTGTAGACTCGGGCTGATTTTATGGAAACCACTGAGCTGCAGAAGACTTCTGATCCACATGAGCTCAATTCAACCATATGCCTGCGCAGCTTCTGAGGTGGTTTTTCCTGTGCCTTTATATGTCCCTCCTTTTTTCCAGTAGAATTTATTAACAAGTTATATCATGCAAAATTATTTCCATGAGATCCTAAAAGGGAGATTATTATACTTTCAAATAGATGTGCCTACAGACATAAAATCATTTGCTATTGAGTGGGTCAGCCCTCGGGGGCTGCTGAGTTAGAGGAAAATGGGAAGATGGAAGACTATCTGTGATGTCCACCTGCCTGGCAAATCTCAGTCTGACAACTCAAGGCAGCCTTGTCCGTGCAGTGACCGTTTACTCAGAGACAGCATCACACTAGCAAGGGAAATGCTCCTTCAAAGCCAGGAATTTCAAGTTTTCATTTTCAATCCCCAAATGATTTTTCATTTAAAAGATGGCAGCTTCACCTTTGATCTATTAATATCATTTCCTGCAATTGACTCAAAAAAATCCTCTTGAATGTGCTCTAAGGCAATGATGGTAACATTGTTGATGAAAATATGAATTAAAAGCTTCAATGGCCAGTGTAAGGGAACTGCTCGCGATGATGAGCCATGGGTCCTTGTGTCAGTATAGCATCATAGAGATGTCAACTGGGGCCACTGAAGCTTCAACACAATGGCTCATTCCTCAGAACCACCCCTCCACCCAAACCAGAATCAGGGCTGAGAGGGTGGTTCCGTGGTAAGAACCTGACAAACATGTGAGGCTCTAAGTGGCAGAGAATGTAGTGGCTACAATAGTTGGGAGGAGGAAAGGAAGCTGAAGCAGGAGGATTGCCATGACTTTGAACCCAGTGTGGGTTACATAGTAAGATCTAGGCTAGATTTAGCTATAGTGTGGGACACTGTCACAATTAAAAAAAATCCAGAAAAAAATGAGGAGTCTAATGCACAGACCAAATGGCATTTAAAGCTCTCACTCAGCATGACACTTCTAGAGGAGGGGTGTTGGAGGCAAACCTCAGTAGTTAGGAGCACTTGCTACTTTCAAGAGGCTTGAGATGGTAGCGCCTACATCAAATGGCTCACAACTGCCCCTAAATCAGATTCCAGAGACGCCAATGTCCTCCTTTAGCCTTTGCAGGCATGTGCACACATGTGGCATATACTCACACATACATACACAACAAAATATGTGTATATAAACACACACACACACACACACATACCGTCAAAGGAAAGGTATAAAATCTTATGGTGGCCTTCTGGAGAGTTCCTCAATACTGCCTTGCTCTCTGTCCGGAGAGCCCCGCCTCTGTCATGCAGAGAAGAGGTGGGATGGCCCTGTCTTAGCCTCAAATCACAGAAGCTTCACCTATGGACCCTGTAGTGAAAACTCCAAGAGAAGGGTGTGATAGGCCAGCCTGCACCCTGTACTGGTGGAATCTGCCAGTCCCCAGAAGGATGAGCCTCGACCTAGGTCCTTAATGGCAACACTGCATCAAGGAGCAGAGATGGCTTAACAGCCAATTAACTGCCTGGGAATACACGTATGCTGGTCCCAGTGCGGGGGGGGTCTCCGAAGAAACCCCACGAGAACCCCAGGGGGAGAGGAGTTCTACCCACAGCAGCCAGGACTGCCCTGGGGCAGGACACATGGAGAGTAGTCTTGGAGGTCTCCGAGTTCCTCCCTCTCCCGACACCATTTTCAGAAAAGTCAGAAATATTCCTAAATTCCTAAAGAGGAAGAAACTGACCAGCTTTTAAAAACAATAAGAATAAAACTGCCAGTTAAGTGTTAACGTGGGAGGGGCCGGGTAAAGTAGAGGAGCCTCCCTGGTTTTTGGCTTCAGCCGCAAGGCAGGGAGGCTGGCTGACCTTTGCATGGAAATCGAGTTTCTGTCATTACATAAGAAAAAATTGGACGTTTTATAGAATTACAATCATATGTTGTGAGTTGAAGTGGCCCATGGAGCTTTAATGAGCTAAGACTGACCAGGAAAGTTACAGACTTGCCCATTTTGTGTCTGGGTACAGAAGAAAACCCAGACACAGTGAGTGGACACACAGTCAAGAGAAACAAGAGCAGGTGGCCTTTGATGGTTCCCACAGTCCTGAGAGCTCCTCGCTTCGTTCTCCGACTCCCCTCACCTCAGGCTTC
This sequence comes from Bramus lutescens, assembly GCA_001685075.1. NCBI lineage: Eukaryota > Metazoa > Chordata > Mammalia > Rodentia > Cricetidae > Bramus > Bramus lutescens. Next base: position 277,710 of record LOEQ01000884.1, read on the forward strand.
CTGCTCAAACTTGTGTGAGGGGGAGATAACCTCATAGACGCATGGAGTCCCATGGAAGAAGCAGTGTTCCTTTATCAGGGGCCAATGGAGGACCGCCTAGCGGTATCAGGGGCGGGATCAGTTCTCGCCAATGGAGGACCGCCTAGCGGTAGTACTAGGATAGTTCCCACCAATGGAGGATCGCCTAGCTATATCAGAGTAGTAGGTGGCACAGGAACACAGCGACAACAGCTTGAAGAGAAGGCCGGGTTTCAAAGAACTGAGTGAGACACTACACTCTACTGGGGCATTTTTCATTGAAAATGATCTAACCACACACACACATGTGCACACACACACATGCACACACACATGTGCACACACACAGTGGCGGTGAGTGGGTGTTGCACATTTACAATGGCTCGTGATGGGTGAGCAGGAGCACATGTGCAGGTGGAAGTCATGTGTGAGCCTCGGGTGTCAATCCTCTGGCACCCTTTCACCTTGGTTTGTTTTGTTTTGTTTTCCCACTGGAACCTGGGACTCAACAATTAGGCCAGACTCCCGGGCCAGCAAAGCCCCCAGAAATCTGTCTCTACCTCCCTAGTGTTGGGATTCCAAGCATACACCACCTCACCTGCCTTTTTGTGGGCGCTCTGAGGATTGAATTTAGGTCCTCACGCTTGTAAGCAAGCACTTTACTGACTGACCCATCTCCGCAGCCCCTACACAACACAGTATCTACAAAGATGGCCTGTCTATAGAAAGGGTAAATATGGTGCTGATTTTGCCTAATTTTTTCCTACCATACATCTGTGCTGACTTTGTCGTGATATTCTATTTTTAATCAAGGAGGGATATATAACATCTCTAGTCAGCACCTGCAGCTGTCATTTGACTGCACCAAGTATTATAAAATATCAGAGCCATGCCACCTGTGGGCACTGCCAACCTTTTCTTCCCCAAAGGCAAATTCTAAAGAAGCTACTGGGCCATGAAGACCAGCTCCAGCCTGGGAGCCTGGGACCATTGGAGCCTCTCTCAGTTGCCACCTTCCATTGCTTGGTGGCAAGCAGCTGATGTGGTAGTACCCGGGGACTTTTAGAATCTCTGTGTTACTCAGGCTAGCTCTGTGGGAAGCAGGATGCCCTCTCCCACATGGCAGTGGTTGTGACAAGAACCCAATCAACACCCAGGAAAGCCTCCAGGGTCAAGGTGGAGGGTCCTGTTGAGAAACTTGGCAACTCTTTAAGGGGCAACACCACCACTGGAGATGGACTGGAACAAAGGACTCACAGGAAGTGTCAAGACAGAGGTCACCCACTATCTCCCTCAGGTTCAGATGAGCATCTGCAGCCCCATCTCCCCTAAACACTGCTTCAGGTGCTTCAGGACCAAAAGAAGCCCACGTCTGGCTGAATGTGGACACGTAAAAGCAGGAGAAACTGTATTTAACAATATCTAAGCTTCTCTGGGAAGACCCAGCAATTCCACTTCTAGGATAAACAGTCAAAAGAAATGGAAACACGAGAGAGAGAGAGAGAGAGAGAGAGAGAGAATTTTCATAGCATAATTATTCACAATAACCAAAAGGTGGACACAATTTAAATGGGAGATTAAATAGACTGTGTCATCCCACACAATATAATATTTAGCAATTAAAAGATAAAGCACAGACAAACGCTGCCACATGGCTGTACTCTGAGGATAGGCTAAGTGAAAGAAGCTGCTCACAAAATACCACATGTTGTATGAAGTGTCCAGATTAGGCAAGTTCAAGAGGTAAAGTAGATCTGTGGTTGTCAAAGTCTCAGAGTAGGAAGCAAGGGTAAGAGAGAAAATACTAAAAATGTAGGCAGTGGGGATGGTTTCATCACCTCGTGAGTATACTAAGCCACAAAACTGTGGCTTGTACGGTATTAATGATGATTGGTCTCAGTTATCAGTGTGGGAAATGGACTCTAGACACGGCCACGGGGGACTTTCTTGGTTAGCTTAGTTGAAGTGGGAAAATCTACTCACTCTGGGCAGCACCATTCCCTTGGCTGGGATCCTGGACTGAATAAAAAGGAGAAAATAAGTTGAACATAAGCATTTATTACTTTTGTTTCTTGGCTGCAAGTGAAGCTGCCTACAGTTCCTTGGGCTGTGACTTCCTCACCATGAAGGAACTGTGACCAAAATAACCAAAAAGACAAAAAGACAACAAAACAAAACAAAAAACCCTTCCTAAGTTGTCTTTGTCACAAAATTTTATCATAGCAACTGGGAAAGTAACCAAGACACGTGTGTGTGTGTGTGTGTGTGTGCAGATCTGCTTTCTTGAACTTATTATTATTTATTATTATTTCTATCACAGTAAAGTTTTGTTGGAGGGACATTGTCTTGCACCATTTATTCTACAAAGTGAGTATGAGATTTGGCATTGGTAGATGATGCTACTGAGATACTGAAGTCAAGTTCACAATCTATTCTCATCACTTTTCTATCATCTCGCATCCCAATTCCTAAATATCACCCAGCATTTGCCAGTTGGGCCACCAGCTCCCCAAAGAAAGCACCAGGCACTCCCATGATAGGCTAAGAACACTGAATCTTGAGGAGTTTGTAATATAACCACCATATGGGATCATATTTTTCCCCTTTCATGGCAGCTGCCACCATAATTCTGAAAGGCTTGTAACAGCATGCTGATACAACTCAGAGAGAATTAGAGACACCCTCAGTCTACGGGTGGTCTCAAAACAGGCCTAGCACGGCAACCTGTACCAGATGTCTGCCTCTCCGAGCCTCGCTCAGCCAGAGTCAGGTTGGTACAGAGTTGACACTAAGAACAGACGCTCTCTGGTGGGGGTGGGGGTGGGGCACCAAGTTTGTTATGTTTTGGTGAAGTGGCTGGTGTCAAAGAAGTCAGGGAAATAAAAAGTCAGTGTCGAGCTGTCTTCCTTCCCTGTGTGCCATTTCCAAGAAGGGATTGGATTTAGACATTAGTTGATAAAGTCTACAAGTCACAATTAAGAGCGAGAGTTGGGGCAAGCATCTGCCTAGTTGGAGGGACTGGACAAGTGACCCCACTCTGACACACAAACCCCTCTGTGGGGAAGAGGGTCACAACAGTAAGTGCTGAAGTGACAGTTATATAAGATAGGCCCTACAAAGCTTTCAGCCACAGCTCAGCAAACAGAAGCCACAGAAAAGATGGCTGCTATCACTTTCTAAGAGAAAAGATTAGTGACAGTCATGAGGACAAACTGCCATCCTGACATTGGCGTACAAGCAGCATACTATATTTAATGAGGTAGTGTCAGAGAATTGGGGAAAATGACATGGACGGTATATTACTTGAGGAAAAGAGTGAGCCCATTGAGGAGTTTATACAATTTCTTTGCAAATCAGAGGAAAGGGGATCACTACCATTTGAAGGAAATATGTTGCCCAGGAGTAGCATGAACATGTAGGGAGTGGCTGAGAACCAGACCCTGGTAGTGACTGAGAGGTGAATTTCAGGCCAAGGAAATCTCCTCATGGTGGCATTAACAGTGATTGGTACATGGATGATGCTGAGTTTATGATTTTAGAATCATCTTCCAAGGAGAGACTAGAGAACTGTGGGTTTCAGTTTGTTCTTAAAAACCACACAAGACACTTCAACCACAACTACAACCAAGGGAAGGCTCACCTACTGCCAGTCACCATTACCAGGTTTAAGGAAGGGCCTGGGAAACAATGGTGCTGGGGAGAACCTAGCAGGTGCTGGGAGAATAACACAATTTCCCAAGGCAGCAGATGCCCATGTGCAGTGGGATCCAGTAACTGTCCATCAGATGGTAATTATAGCTGGACTGGGGAAGAACAGCCCGGATAAAAAGGGGCAATTCAAAGAGTAACTGAATGCCAGCCAGTGACATCTTCTTGAGATCACATACCAGGAAAGGGTGGGCCAACATNTGGGGAGCTTAGAAACATTGCCAATTTTCCTTGTAGAAGGACAAAGAGAGATGTGGAGAAAACAAACACAGAGAATCCAAATGGAGGCCTCCAAAGAAGTTAGTCTGCATTTCATCAGACTGTCAATAACATCAGAGCTGATCACTGTGAAAGTATGATTTCTCAGGAGGGGAAGGATATCATACAACCATTCTATGACTACCATAAATCAAGGTGAAGAAAAAATAGTCAGAATAGACCATCAAGAACTTTGGTGAATAATAAAGATAGTGAATTTCCAGAGTTTATCATTGTAAATCATTGCTACTTAAATACCCCAAGAGGAAGCAGGACCTGGGACATGAAGTACAGATACCACAGGAATTCTACAGACATGGTTCAATCCTGGATTGAGTCCTAGCTTTTACCATCCTTCCCCTCCCCCATCTACCTCCATTAATACTCTGTAAGGGGCAGGGGAGATGGCTCCGACAGAGGACCTGGATTCAGTTCCCCCGGCACCCACATGGAGGCTCACAACTGTTTGTAACTCCAGCTCCAGGGAATCCAGCGCTCTTTTCTGGTTTCCGTAGGTATTGCGTGCGTATGGTGCATAGACTTACATGCAGGCAAAATGCCCAAACACGTAAAAGAAATAAACAGAAAATAAATATACTGTAATGTAAACTGTAAGTCTACTGACAGCTTCCCCAAGAGTAGTGATAGTAACAGTCAACTCAAAATCCTTCTAGGGTGCAGGCAGGAAAGAAAAATGCTTCTCCACAGATCTCCTAAGTAAGAGAAAGGCAACTCGCTCCAATCTTTAGTTTGTCTGCACAAAGAATTTGGGCAAATTTTGAGTATTTCTCAGGATCACAGCGTACATGATGGTGAGCTATGATGACCCATTTAATAAGATCCCCAGACAATAGCTCAGAACATAGGTGCATAGACCAAGATGGCGCATTCAAACTGGATGGGAATCTTCTGGGCCTATCATGCAGATTATGATCTTGACCAAGAAATGCCTTCTCTCTTCTCCGTGAATTCCTACTGCTCAACTGGAGAGATATTATTGTGACTCTTGGGAATCAGCTTTCTAGAAGGTGTGAGGAAATGAATGCCTTCGGGTGCTTTCCTATGGCCTGCTCTGAAGTCAGCTGTCTGTTCGGAGAAGCGAATGGGAAGGTGCCTACCCGAAGCAGGCAGAAATTCTGTGGCCTCAGGGTGGGGATGGGAGGGCAAACCGCTCTACCCATGCAGAGATGAATCTCAATCATGGCTGCCTTGTGCCAGATTCAAATTGGCAACCCACCGAGATGAAACAGGGTCTATCCCATTCCTCATGCCTGGAGTGATCTGTCCCCTTGAAGATCCGCTTCCTAGATGAAAGCAAGGGGACAGCCACTCAGAGATGCGCTAAGCATGGTCAAAGGCATAAGAAGCAAGTGGATGGAGAAAAATGGAACCAGGGGGGTGCGGAAGCTGCTGCATGTGGCAGAGGGATGTGAGACTTAGAGCGGAAAGGGAATTCTGTGAGAAATGGTGACTGTCAGCCCTGCATGGTTCAGCCATAGGAATTCTAGTTCTCTTCAAAGATAGGGACGTACTTGGACCACACTGAAATTATTCCTCCAAACAACCATATTGGGCTCAACTTTTCTCAGACAATTGCTTAAAATGTTGAACTCATCTAAAATGTTTTTTAAAGAGAAGAAAAAACAACTTTAAATGATATAAATCAACACCTCAAGTTTTGGATATTTGGGTCCATTCTGTGTGGATTATACTGTTGCTGATCCTTTGAATAGGAGCTTTATGTTTTCAATATTGTTACTCAAGTTTAATGTCGCTACCGTGTTTGTTTGAGGAAGTGCTGGAGATCAAAGAGAAGACCCTTCACACTCTAGACAAGCGTTCCTCCACTGAGCTGTGGCCCCAGCCCAGATACTGCTCATTGGTCTTGAAACCCTCATAACTCCCCATTTTATGCAAAGCTAATGATCTAACTCCAGACACTGTACAGGCTAACTGCCACCAATCGCCTTTCACAATCCCCTTAGTAAATCTTCAGTTTACTAAAATACATATCAAGATTGGATGTGGTCAGTAACGGTAGATGCAGCTCTTAGACAGTCAGAATTCACCAACGCTGTAGACACCACAGGACTAGGATGGCGCAACAGGCAAACATCTGCACCATCATTTTTCTCACTGGCCCATTGAGGGCTTTTCTTCCTGGAATCCAGGTTTAAACTATCGGTCTCCCTGTGCCTCAACATGTGCCAGGACTCTAGAGGGAGAAGGAGTTGCACATCCTGACATGAGCAGGGAAAAGGTTATTACATGTATGCAATGATTTCAAATCATGTCAACCTCAGAAGTAATGCTAGGATCATTTTTAATGAAACAAAATGTTTTCTCTCCGCCTACAGCTCCAGCTCATCTCAACATGGCTCAGTTCCAGGGGTTATCAGAGGCAGGCAGAGGACAGGCAGGAGCATCTTACATGCTTAGAACAATATGCTCATGCTCCATGCAACAGCTCTGCAAGCCTCCCTGACAGATTGAATACCCCCACTCATTCCATGAAAGTGCTGGCTGAAGTCACGGGAGCCCCAATAACACAAAAGGCTCAGCCCTGTCTACGTGAAGGCATGTAGGCAGTGGTTGCAAAGGTATGACATCGGTCATCTTTACCGGATCTGGTGCATACACTGCAAAGCATCATCTGGTGAGATCACACACACACATACGCGCACACACACGTGCACGCATGTGCTTCTAATCAGAATTATGGAGACTATTTCTGAGACAGATACAGCATACAGCTGCTTTCTCTGACCTTAAATTACCATCTTTGCACCAAGCTTGATGTCTGGTCCAGGATGTCCCAACGCAACAGGGCCCTGGTCCTCCTGGTGGGCCCTGTATATCTCACCTTCAGAACGCAGTGGACCCTGACACTAAGAACATGCCCATAGACTGATAATACAAAGAATAAGCCATGATGTTTGCTTCCAGATGATGCTGGAGGAAGGGGGAGCAACTGGGGAGAAGGAAGATACCAACTGGCCAAAAATAGAAAATGACTGTCTCCAGGTGCTGTGTATGTGGAAAGTTTTTAGGACTCTATAACAGGCCCCGGGACTGCAAAAATGGTGTGAGCAGGTCTACCCTTCCTGCTGCCCTCTCCCTTGCTAAACCATTACATTACATTCCTGCTTGCTGTCAAGGCCCATTCACTTATTTGGCTATGTCCTTATGCCTAACTTATTCCTGAGGCTGATTACTGAGGTTCAGCTACCAAAACACCAAGGTCCAGCAGTCAAAACTCATTATTTGGCTACTGACTAACAAGTCCCATCAGGCCTTACCAACTCATCCTAACATAGACGTCCCCTTTTCTCCTTGGAAACCACTCCTGCAGGCTCACCAGCTGCTGTCTTTGCCCT
>LOEQ01000884.1:307864-324064 GCA_001685075.1 Bramus lutescens
TCTCTCTCTCTCTCTCTCTCTCTCTCACACACACACACACACACACGCACACATAACTGAATGCAAAAGAAGGATGCTAACAGATGAGTGACCAACTATAGGAGTCATCCTTTGGTGACAGCAGTGGGATAGGTTGTTGCTGCTGCTGTTGTTGTTGTCATTGTTTTATTATTTCAATGGTGGGAGTGTGGTGATATTTTATGATCTAACAAATAAAGCTTGTCACACTAGTTAACCACAGAGGTCAGGCAGTGGTGGTCAGACCTTTAATCCCAGTACGTGAGACAGAGGCAAATGGATCTCTGTGAGTTCAAGGCCACCGTGGGCTAGGTGAAATTGATCCAGTCTAAAAGAGAAACAGAGCTCACACAAAGGTGATACCAGCAGTAGGGATCACACGCCTTTAATCCCAGCACTAGGGAGGTGGAGACAGGAGTGATATGGTTGGGCAGAGACAGGAATTTAAGACAGGAGGAGGAAGGTACTCAATGAAGTCTGAGGACAGGATCACCCTTTGGTCTGAGCACTGGTAGAGGTAAGAACTCTAGTGACTGCTCTGCTTCTCTAATCCCTCAGCTTTCACCCCTGATAGCTGACTCTGAGTTTTTATTGTTAAAAACAATTAGAATTTGTGCTACGTGGGAGTTTATTAGAATTTTAGGAATGAGAATCTTTTCATGTCTGCAATATTCCAAAGTGTGTGTGTGTTCTGTTTTCTTTGTTTGTTTTTTCAGGACAGGCTATCACTATGTAGATCTGGCTGTCCTTGAACTTCCTCTGTAGACCAGGCTGGCCTCAAAATCACAGAAATCCTCCTGTCTCTGTGCTAGGATTAAAGGTGCACAAAACTCCATCTGACAAATTCAAACATTTTTAACTTAAAAAAAAAGAGAGAGTCTCGAAAGGCTGCCAAGTTGGAGACAGGTTCATGACCAGACACTTTAGGGACAGGATTCATTCATGTTAAGTAAAAGTAAAAACCTTCAAAGAGGCACCATGTGCTGGCTGATACATGGATATAGAAAGTCACAATCACAATGAATGGTGGCTTCCTAACTTACCATTTCTTGTCTGATCACCGCAATGCCAACTATCTGATTTGCAACTTCAGCCACAAACACCTGCAGAGCTGTTCCATCCTGCAAAGGAAAGGTGCGTTTTGTTAAGACCCTGGAGAGCATCGCCACCAAGGTCTCCGAAATCAGCCGCTGGGCATCCATGACTGGGATGCAGNGTCACCACAGTAACAGAACCAACACTCAGCAACATTTACAATCCCAGGTGCTACACTCACGGCTCGCTTCATCTTCAGCCCCATGCTCTGATGTGAGAGTTATTATTCCATCTATTTTATTTACAAGACAACAAGGCACAGGAAACTGGGTAAGTGAGCTTATGAGGCATGAGTCCACGATTCAAACCTCAGTCCCTTTTACACAGCACCCGCTTCTACCCCAGCACTTCCCAACTTTTATGCCCTCAGGGCATCAACTCAGTGAGGACTCCAAAGAAATTCCTATTGAAAATTAAAGCTGAAAAGATATGAATTTGCTTTTAAAATTCACTAGTAAAATGAAATTTTAAACTAGCTGTTTTAACTAAAAGCAATGATTTTATTTTATTTTTACATAAAATATATATTTTACATAAAACAATTTATAAACATAAATCATATATATTTTCAGCAAAATAAACCTTATATTTCCTAAACACAAATATTTTGAGTGATATTGTTTTCTGTTTTTGCAAATCTCTTTGATCTGGCTTAGTGGACAGCAGAATCTGCACATCTGCTTTTAGAGTCAACCTGCTGCAATAAATATGCTGTTTGATGCAAATATATGAAAAATCTCGTCTGTCTTCACAACATATAGTTAGAAAAGACAAGTATGCAGGCATCTTTTCGGGGAACTGTGGCTATCCTCTGAGACTCCACAGCTGGTAGTGCCCGGAGCTAGCTGCAATGCGTCATCCGACAACCCTGCTGATGAACACTGTATGCACTACTGCGCTAAAACCCAAGAGTTTGTTTTAACTGACTCTTACACGTTTACTCACCTATGCTTTGATAACACTATACAATGTTAGTTAGAAAATGCTGACTCATCAAGCTACCCAGATTTCCCAATCTCATGACATCACACTTTTCATTACCGGTGTCATTGGAAATGTTGCCCTAGGCATTACACAACTATCAAGCTCATGATGGCAGATACTGATTTTCTCATTTTCTGTTTTCTTTCCTGACTAGATCTTATCACAGGGGGCAAGTGATTCTCGTTTTATCAAGTCGACAGGCTCGTGTTATTAATTTTAAAGAAAGGCTACTTAAATACCTAAGTCCAAAAAAAGCAGTTTTTCTTTTTTCAAGTGAAAATGGAATTTTATAAAAATGGCAGATGGTCCAAGCGCATTTCATGCATCGTTCAAGGCATTTTTCTCCTCAAACACCCAACATGCTTCAGGATGCACCAGACACATGTCACAGAATGCTAAAAATCCAATCTCAAGTGCGGCGATTTGACAGAGTTAAAAATGTTACTGCTTCATCAAGGCTCTTTCTTAAACTGCTTCTAGCTTCCCCTTCTAATCTAAATGAAGAGATAACTGTAGACCCACAAGCAGTTGTAAGAAATAATGTAAAAATCCTTTTACATGCTGTTCAGTATCCCATGATAACATTCTCTAAAGTCGGAGCATAGTGAGCCCACGGGAAACTGATCCTGAGTCTAGTATATCTGCGTGATCCTGTTACTTTATGCAGGTTAGCGCCTCAGTCTCCATGATGACAACAAACAATTCCAGTGGCACAAAAAGAACTCTCCCTGGCCTCACCCCTGCCCTCTAACAACAAATAATCCGGTCTCCAATTGTAAATTTTCTGATTTTAAAACATACAAATGTATAAGTATGAACTTCTGCCTAAGTATTACATATGTATATATATATATGAATGTACACTTAAATATGAATCTATGCATATAATTGCAAACTCTTGGGGACTAGCTCTTTATTTCTTTCAATGTAACAACATGGAGATTCATACAAATTGATAGCAACAGTCCATTCCTTTCAGCACGGATCTGCCATAGCTGATGTCTATATCTGTTGAAAACTACCTGGCATGATTTCAGCTGCTATGAATACTTCTGCGCACACCATCCTCTCTCAGGGCTAAATGTTCAAGAGCACAACTTACTAGCCATAGGGTAGGTGCACTTTTAGTTGTTTTTTGTTTTGTTTTGTTTTGTTTTGCTTAAGAGACAGCTAATGTGTCTCCCAGTGTATCTGCAACTCTTTTATTAGCAACATGAATAATTCAGTTTTCCCACATCCTTGTCATCTAGTAGCCTCTAGGTTCTGTCTTAGCCATTCTGCTAGAGGTAGAGATACAAGATATCCTATTGTGGCTTTCTTCTTCTTTTCTTTTCTCTTTCCTCTTTTCTTTTCTTTCAGCAAGAGTTTGTGGAGATGAATGTCACCATGGCCATCAGGGTGCTTGCTGCTTCTGCCTTGGTTCCTGCCAAAGCCCCAGCTGCTTCACTTGCCATGGCTCTGTACCTTCAGTGTTAAGTAAAAGGCACTGACTGACCTGTCAAAAGGCATGTTCTTTCTCATTATTAAGAAAAAAGTCACTTCAGTCTCATTCAAAAGTTTTAATATTCCTGGGTTTGTGTAATTCATTTTCTTTGTGTGCATGTTTTGACTACCTTTATGTTTATGTACCACACGCATGCCTGATGTCTTGGAGGTCAGAGGATGGTGTTGGGTCTTCTGGAACTGGAGTTACAGATGGTTGTGAGCCACCACGTAGATTCTGGGAACTGAACCTGGTCCTCTGGAAGTGCAACAAGTGCTCTTAACTGCCGATCCATCTCTCCAGCCCCCTCACTAACATTTCTGTCGTAGGGAACACTCCCTCCCAATTCATTAGACCACACCTGGAGAAGTAAGGCTTGAGATCACACTGCTCAGAGGGCCCAGAGGGGGAAGAGGCTACAAATGAAGATAAGAAACCAAGAAAACCCAAAGCAGTGAGTGCAATGGAGGGGAGTTTTATTTTCATTTCATACCCTTATAACAGTGTATGTTTATGGTGCCATCAAATTTAGGTGTTTGATAAATGGTGATGTAAATATTAACTTTAAAAGTTTTGTTTTTAAACCTTACTTTAAAAAGTCAGTATTTCCTATTTTTTCCAAATGACCATAGCAGCAAAATGAAGAAGTAGAGTGATGATACAGTCATGTGATGAAATAATTTTGTCATAATGCAAACAAATCTCACAAGCATATTGCTGAGGAAAGGCATTCCACACCAGGAAAGAAACTGTATGATTTTCTTTCCATAAATCTCAGAAGCAGGTTTAACTAATTTCTGATTTTAGAAGCATAGGTATTAACTTGAGAAAAAGTTTCTGAATGGAGTTTTGAGGGGACCAGTGACAAGTGGGGACAGTCTCTGTCCAGAAACAGGCCCTATGTACAGAGGGTATTTCAATTGTAAAACCCACTAAAATGTTTCTTGGTCACAGTTTGATAAAAATTATTTCAAAATCAAGCATCTTAGATAAGTTTCAGCATGCATCTGCAACCTCTTGGCTAACTGCATGTCTAGTGACGTCAACTGGCAATCACTAAGGTCTCAGAGTTAACATGTAGACTGACACCAGCCTCAATCAGTGTTAACATGTAGACTGGCACCAGCCTCAATCAGTGTTAACATGTAGACTGACACCAGCCTCAGGTTTACCATGTAGACTGACACCAGTCTCAGGGTTAACATGTAAACGGATGCCAGCCTCACTCTGGGTTAACATGTAGACTGACACCGGCTTCAGAGTTAACATGTAGATTGACACCAGCTTCAGAGTTAGCATGTAGACTGACACTGGCCTCAGGGTTAACATGTAAACTGACACTAGCCTCACTCACTGTTAACATGTAGCCTGATACCAGCCTCAGGGTTAGCATGTAGACTGATGCCAGCCTCACTCAGTGTTGGTTAACATGTGACGGACACCAGCCTGTTGTTTTCCACGGCTCACATACAGGTTATTATGCTAGAGAAGGTCAAAGATTGACCACAGAGGATCATCCTTAGATCTAGCCCTTGAAACCTCAAGCTAGCTCAAAAAAGGTCCTGGCTAGGTTCACAATCTAATGAGACTAAAACGGAGCTCCACTACCCTAAGCCTGGTGCCCACTTCTCCTGGGATGGACATCAGATACCATGGATTCCTAAGCTGTCATTCCATGATGACAGGCAGATATGTCAACCCCTCACCCCACCTCTGATGCTCCTCACCCCCAACAGGATTCTCTAAGTGATGCTCAAGGAAGCTTCAGACCCAAATCTTCATGGGTCATAATGGTCCCTAAGGCCCGGGAAAATGAGGCTACAGCAGCCACCAGCAGTACTTACGGGATCTCTGCAAGCCTCAGTGTACTGGGTGAAATCATCCAGGATCTGTCTACTCAGCATGAGGGTGCTGACAAGATTTTCAACACCAGCAGTATCCACAAAACTGGCTAATCTTATCTTAATAGACCTGGACAAGAACAGAGATAGGTTTCTTGGTTATAGTACTAAAATAATATCACACTTACATAAAACAATATCTGATAATGTATATCTATGTAACATTGAAGTTACATAGATAAAAGTATATAAAAATAACTCTCCTCATTCAAGAATACCTAAAAGTAAACAAAAAGTACAAAGAATAAAATAAAAAATCATGATGTTACAAACCAATGACAACATGAAGTTACATTTTAAGTATATATAATTTAAATACATATATTTTTTTCGGTTTTTTGAGACAGGGCTTCTCTGTAGCTTTGGAGCCTATCCAGGAACTAGCTCCTGTAGACTAGGCTGGCCTCAAACTCACAGAGATCCGCCTGACTCTGCCTCCTGAGTGCTGGGATTGAAGGCGTGCGCCACCACCACCTGGCAGATACATATGATTTAGCACATATAATTTAAAATGTTCAGCATACTTTATTTCACATTGCATACAGAGAGCTAAATTCCTCTCCCAAATTTAAAAAAACAAATTTAAAATTATTACATAATTTTCCCCTTTCCTTTCCTCCCTCCCACCCATTCTATGTACCTCCAAACACAGTTGCTCACTCTCAAATTCACTGCCACTTTTTTGTTGCTTTTATGCATATGTACAAATACATAGATACATAAATATGGCCTGTTGAGTCCATTTAGTATTGTGTGTATATGTATGATTTTAGGGATGACCACTTGGAATTGGATAACCAATTAGGGGCTCATCCTTGGGAGAAGCTAATTCTCTCTTCTCAGCAGTCATTAATGAGTTGCCTATAAATCTTTATCTGGGGGAGGAGCCTTTGACATTTTCCCCTTCCACAATAGCCTGATTATCAGCATCTTCATTGTTCAGGTTTTATTTAAGCAGCCGGGTTGTCTAGGTCCATGGATGTAGCTTCCATCATTTCTAGGAAACACGATCTCACTGCAGACTTTCTGGTCCTCTGGCTCTTACAATCTCTCCCAAATTAAAAACAAAAGAAATGTTTTATGCTGGAGAAATTACAATGCCTGGAGTTGGTTTTCTGTGAATGCTCCCTACAGAGCCGGCCAAAGTTGCACGTAGTAAAGGGTCTCATCCTTGGAGCTTAATTCTCTGAGGTCAACATCTTAGGACTCTTAACATGTTCATCTGTAATTTTGTGTCTTCAAGCGAAGTTTAGTGAGACAAAAGAGCATGTCTAGGGGTTAGGGGCCATGGCTTATACTTGATTCTCACTTCCTTCTGTCTGTTCATTGACGAGTCTCCTCCCACCTGTTCCCTACTTCACCACCCCATCCTCACAGACGCCACTCTTTGTAAATAGTGACAACCGAGATCTACCTTGGGCATCGAATGAAGAACCATGTGAAGGGTGCGGCAAAGATGTGGCTAAAGCCATCGTCTACCTGAAGCCGGGGATGGGGCATAGACATGGAGAAAGTTGTGGATCGGGTGCATGACCTGTGGAGTCTCTCTGGTCACGGCTCCCTCTCTTGGTAAGTAGAGTCAGGCTACATATTGGTGACCTTACCCATGCTGTTTTTATTTTAATAAAATAAAATAATTTTAGTTTATCTTGGGGTAGAGTGTGCCAAGGATTGGAACAGTCATCCCATAGAAAGAAAATTTTGCTCCCCACATCCAGACAAGTTCCATATTTTTATTTTGGAATGGGTCTGTGTGTCATATAAATAACCTTATATCTTGCTCTCGCTACCCAGTTTTAATACTAAACAGATCAATGTTACTCTTCTTAATAATAAACAATTCTAACTTAATTAACTCTTATTTGTGGTGAACATCTGATGTGGGAATTCCCTCTGTATGCTGTGAATACCATTGGTTAATAATAAAAAAAACTGTCTTAGGCCTGTGTTAAGGAAGAGTAGAGCTAGGCAGGGAAAACTAAAGTGAATACTGGAAGAAAGGAGGCAGAGTCAGGGGGAAGCCTTAGAGCCACCACTGGAGATGGACATGTGGGAATCTTGCCAGTAGTAGGCCACGAGCCTCGTGGTAAAATATAAAATAATGGAAATGAGCTAAATTAAGATGTAAAAGCTAGTCAATAAGAAGTTAGAGCTAATAGGCCAAGCAGTGATTTAATTAATGCAGTTTCTGTGTGGTTATTTCGGAGCTGAACAGCCAGAAACAAACAAGCCACCTCCTACAACAAATATCTGTGCTTAAATTGTAATGCATGGTTACATATTATAAACAAAATAATTTATTTGCAAGGATATATATGTGTACAATGATCTGGTTAAAACCTGATCAGTTACTATCACCTCAATCATAATTATAAGCAATCTTTAAGATAAAGATGAGAACTTGGCTCTGATATGGACAGTTTGCCCAAAAATCTAGTTCTGATAGATTAAAGGTGTAAATGTTGAAAGAAAAAAGGCCAAATGTATTAGGGAAATAGAAGAAATGAAAACAATGTCTTACAAAATGTCCATAACACCTTAGTCACAACACCCCAAAGGAAAACCTAAATGTCTATCAACTGATACATGCTTAGAACATGGCATATGTACACAGTGGAATTATTCAGCCACGGGAGGGAATGAGGTGATAAGGTATGTTACATGTGACAAAGGTCATGTGTAAAACACTACACATTGTGCTGTTTCATGTCTATGAAAGGTCAAGAATAGGCAAGTCTATAGAGGTAGAAAGGACACTGGTCAGCTGTGGGGACAAGGTAACCAGTTGACTATTCAATGGGCGTGGGTAGGCTTAGAGGTGACAAAAAATGAAAATAGACAGAGGTGATGGGTGTACAACATTGTATATCTACTAAGAACCACTAAATTATTCAATTAAGCGAGAACATTATGCTATATTAATTGCATCTCAAAAAGCTATTATTGTATGCATGATAGTCTATGTGTATATATGTATGAAATAGCAAAGAAAGTTAGAAAGGAAAAGAAGGGAATGGCACTGGCAACTAATAGTCAACCCAAAATGACGTGGTTACATAAATAGCAGATGAACTAGCACTTAAGGCTGAAGTCACTATGAGAAAAATAACTTTTATTTGATAAATAAAATCTCAGTAGAGAACAATGTCAAGTCACCAAGTTTCTGCCAAAACAGTGTCAGGTGAAAATTAATAGAAACTGATGTGAAATATTGTACAAAATTTGGATACGCTTAATCTGAAGGATGCTACTGCCTCAACGTGAGCAAACTTGGCATCAGTGGCCCCTTTCCATGTGAGTGGGCAGCAGCTCTGCATTCCAGCAGCTGAGGCCCAAATGGGCACTACCCCATCTCAGCCGCACGTCAGATGGGCTGGCCCTTTAAAATACACCTGACTCCAACCATTTCCATCGCTCACCCCGGCTGGCTATCCCTACTGCACCACTGGGATGCTACAACAGTAGGACCTCATGTCTCTGTGTGCTCCCCCTAGCTCCCCTAATCCATCCTCAACAGAGATGCCAGGGAGATGCCTCTAAAATCCTGAGTCCTAGCACATGACTCCACAACACTAATCCCAGTAACCATGGAATTCTTGCTCTCTTATGCCCAAGGCTCTTCTCAGAATACTGTTTCTGAGTGTATAAAACAAGACACAGAGAATGACAACAGGTGAACTTAAATCGGTGTGATTAAGCAGCGGTCTGTTGATTACTCTAATGTTTTGCACTGGTGTGCATAAGTAATGCGTGACAATTGCAGATATCTGAAACCACAACACTGAAGGAAAACGAGGAGGAAGCCCCTGGGGCAGGTGACACCACTGTGGGTTGTCGCCTCCCTTCACAATGGAAGGAGATGCTGGGTTTCAAGTACAGCTTTGTGAACATCAACGATGTGATTTTCCACTTCGACTCCATCCCCGGACCCTGGGCGAGATCATCAGTTATCTCGCCCACTGCGCTGAGTGACAAGCAAAAATCACAGAGTGGCTTTGAGGACTTCCTGACCAGTCTCCTCTCCTGGGTCTTTTCTTCACACTCTCTCTGGATCTCGCACCTCTAACCTGTCTCCAAATTGTGGGCTTCTTTCCCTGCCTAGTACTAGTCCCCAAACTCAGCCCTCATCACTTCTCACCCGAAACCCTCACCTCCCAGCCCAGTGAACCCAGACCTACCTGGATACCAACAGTGTATACAGACGTCACCATAGGAGCTATGCCACCTAGCTCTGACCCCTCACACTCCCTGTCCTGTTTCTCTCTGTGCACTTCTTCCCTTCTCTTTGCTTTGTGGGTCATTCTTCCCCGTCTATTAGAACATGAGTTCAAAGACAAAATTTCTGCCTCTGAAGCAACGCTATGGCTAGAACAGCTCCCGGTGAAAAGCAACTGTCAAGGGAATGAATTACATAGCCCGTGTGGTAACAGTCAGAGAGTCACGTCTTTCTGATTATGATAAGTGCTACAATTATAAAGTGTGCAGCGGGAGCCAGGAAAGTAAATGAATACGAATACTGTTGTAGTTAGAACTTCTATTGCTGTCATGAAACACGGGGACCAAAAGCAACTCTGAGAAGGGGTTTATTTGTCAAAGGCTTCCGAGTCACTGTTTATCATAGAAAGAAATCAGGACAGGAACTCGATGTGGGCAAGAACTTGGAGATAAGTGCTTTTGCAGATGCCATGGAAGACTGCTGCTTATTGGCTTGCTCCTTATGGCTTACACAGTGTGCTTTCTTATAGAAGCCAGGATCACCATCCTAGGAGTGGCGCCCCCTACAGTGGGCCACCAACACAGGCCTGCCAGCAGACTCATCTTATGGAGGCATTTTCTCCACTGACTCTCCCTCCTCTCTGATGACTCTAGCTTGGGTCCGGTTGTCGTAACACTGTCCAGTACAATTACCTTCGAGGGTCGAGGGTCGAGGGTCGAGGGTCGAGGGTCGAGGGTCGAGGGAGCTCCCAGATCAGGCCACACCATGGCCTACTTTGAAAGCCAGGGCTTCTCCTAGCCTACAGTGGCACTGAGTAAGGGCTCAGTCGGACTTGGAGTTTTTTCTCAGGTGTCACAAATCACAAACATCATTTCTCTCCTCTGTCCACAGAAACTGGATCGGGTGACACAGCCATTTTGCATTACACCATGAAGCTCACATGACTGTTATTTATATTCAGCAAACAGGAACACTTGAGAATTTTTATATGTTCCTAAAATTTCAGCAGGAGGAGGATTGGGCAATAGCAACTCTGCCTGACACCAGACTCTCTAGTTGCTTGAAATGTGGCTACTCAAACTTTATAGGTACTCTAAATGTTAACTAAGTTTTGATTCACTAGTACAAACAAGACTACAAAACAGCTCAATGCTTTCATACTGACCATACATTGAAACAAAGTTTTGTATGTAATAGGTTATATGATAAATATTGAAATTTAGTTTTTACCTAGTTTAAATTTGTACATTAATATGTCTATTAGAAAATTAAAATTACTAATACACTTACGTGTATTTTTCATGGGTGGAGCGGTCCCAAATGCCTGCCTATATTTATCCCTCAGGATCATCGTTTACCTCCTTTGAGCCTGGGTCTCTCACTGGTACAGAGCTCAGCAATTAAATTGACCTGGCTGGCCTTTAAGCCTTGACTACTGCTGTCTCTGCCTCCCCAGAGCTGGGATCATCTGACTTGGGTTCTGGGGATTTAGCCAGTGTTTGTTTCACAAACACTTTATTGACTGCTATCTCCAGGCCCCCAAGAGCTATTTTATAAAAGTTTTTTAACTCAGGAAGATGAGGAGGGGAGGGAAAGAGAAGGGGGAGGGATACAGAGTACACACATCTGTACTCAAAAGGCTGAGATTGGAAGACTGAGAGTTCCAGGCCAGTGTAAGCTACTAGTGAGACCCTGACTCAAAACAGAACAATAAGCGGAGACAGATTTAGTGCACAGGGGCCTCTGCATTGCTTCTGCTTCTGGTTCTGGCAACAGGTGGCCTGTTTGTTTGGGCTTTAACTGGAATGAGATGGGAGGCCTGTGACTGGCAGAAAGGAAATAAAATGTGGCATGGGTGCACATCCTAATTGCTTCTATACAAAAACTGACCGGAGCATTTAGAAAACATGAAAAGTGAGCAAACTCCCAATTAAAATGTATTTGCCTAAACCTCAATTATTAAATTGACATTACTAAAAATGGTTCATTCAGTCAACCAGCCACAAATGGCTCTGAAATATCTGGAGTGCCCCCAGGGTGTCCAGGTGATTGGGGACTCAATGGGGGAACAAGTTAGCCCATGATTTCTGCTCTCATCAGATGGACCCTGCATTGATCCAGAGCCACAATCTGAGAAATAAACCAAAAATCCTTTCAAACCTTTCCCCATTTAGTGCATGGACCACGGATAATGGAAGTCTTTATGTTTTAGCTATGGAAAGGTCCTGGGAAAATCGGGTTACTTTGAAACAACTCTTACAAATGCTTACGAAGAAAGGAGGAGGAAAGAGGGGAAGAAAAGGGGGAGGAAGAGGAAAGGTGGGAAGGGGGAAAAGGGAGGGAAAATACTTAATGTTTTATACAAGTATGTGTGATCGTGATACACATGAGGTACTATATGCATTCTCAAAAAGGAGACAGCATATGTTGTCCAGTTACCAAGCAGCTATCTTTATTTCTTGCCGTATTCTTAGATAAATCATAAAGAGTGAGAATATTCATTGTCTGTAAAAATGATATTAAAGCTATACATAAAGCAATCTTTGAATCCATTCATTCTATTCTATGCATTCTATCAATCTATTGATAAATGTTTTTTAAAAACATTCACACAAAGTCCACTCTGATGGCTACATATTTGCCTTTAGGCGTGGCAGGGCTGCAGAAGATAGTGAGTGGTTCACTGGCTGTGCCTAAGAGTCATTCTACTTTTAACTCTCCATAAGCTCCGAAAGCCTTCCCCTTCTCATTACGACCACTATCGAGGGCCTATTCTTTCAGCTTAGCTATGTACAACTGGGAAGGAAGGAGAACACTTGGGTTGTTCTGTTCTGTTTCTGCCTTACATGACCTTTCCAGAGACAGCTGCACACTCAGTGATCATAATGATTGTAACTATTCTTTTCTTCAGGGTTCAAAAACAATTCTTAGGCACCCTGACTCAAAGTGGGAGATTAGTGATGCTTTTCCTTATCTATCACATTGGGTATTACAAGATTTTCAGTCTTGGTAACCTGCTTCACCACAAGATGTTCTATTCATCTCCTTAAAGACAAAACAAAAAAAGCAAATCTGGCCTTAAAAGTAATAATTTGAGGTACTCAGTTTTACTATACACATAAAAATAGAAAATTATGTATTAAAAGTAAAAAGAAAGATTTATCATGTATCCTTTTTAACTCCAAACTGAATGTAGGCTATTAGAAACTACGCATTTATGTGTCTTTCCAGTTACTGTCTCATAGGAAATTGGGCAAATTTGGTGCCAGTCAAGGGACACAAAAGATGTAAAGAAGAACAGGTGACCTGAGCCTCGCTGAACATCATCACACAGCTCCACAATCATCAAGACTTCACTGTGAGCCATACTCAAACAAGAGAGCAACCACACCACAAACAAAAGTGGCCCCAACAGACAAACTTGCTATTGCATTCTACTCAACAAAGCCCATTAAGGGCACAAGAAACAAAGGACAGATTTGATATCACCATACACTGGCCATGATAACGCGAGCCTGAAATGAGTAAGACAGTGACATCACAGGAAAAAAATGGCAACAAAGCAAGTATGAGCCACTCACAGAAAAGCAAATATAGCAAATATATTGAAGGGCAGAATCTCTCAGAGTCGGACCACTGAAGGCCATCTTTATTTACTGAGTAATGTTGACAATGGCTGTATGACCTAGCCAAGAAGGGAAGTGTTTCTAGCACAATAAATATGAGTTGGATGAGTAAGTCTGCTATATCTTCCTACGACGGAAAAATGTCAGATTTCAGAAAAGCACAGCAAGGAAAGGCAGCAAGAGGGAATGGGCTACCAGGTCAACCAGATGTGTTCTGCACTGATGATGGGGTAAGAAGAAAGGCCAGCAGGCAAGTTGAGGACGGGCAAGCCAGGGAATGTAAAAAAGCAATCTATTATATAAAATAAAACCACTTTGTAATTAGTATACAAGTGAAATATTTTCATTTACAGGCCCTACGGTATCATAAGAAAATGAGAGGGAGTGCAGGGTGTGGGATCTGTTGACAGAAGAGGTAGCCCTCCCTAACAAGCAGATGAGCTATCTGTGTCCGTGCTCACTAGCATGGCCAGAGGGCAGATGATAGAAACAAATATAATTTCCCAGGGGACAAAGAAGGAAATTAGGTAGGGGACCAGAACATGGGGTCATGAAATTTAAAGTAACCCAACATAAAAGCAGGAGCAATCCATTCCAAATGTCAAGGGAAGGGAAGCAAAAACCGTGGTATAAAAAGAGAACGTGTCAGGGACTTGTGTCCTTGCTGTGCCCGCATGGCTCCCTCCTCGTCTCCACCTTGCCTTTGCTCAAGGCCGCCTGTCCGTGCACCTTGTGAAGATAGCGGTCCCTCCCCATTGGGCACTTAGCCACAGGCTGCATTCGTCTCGTTTCTCCTAATGTACCCACTATCTAGTTCATCTCTCTCCTTTATTCGTGTCTTCCTTGTCTGGCTAGAATGCAGACCCCGTGAGAGTCAGGACTTCCGTCTGTCTGGGTCACTTATGTTTTCCCAGCACCTGGGTTAGAACTGGCACAGGCACACAGTTGGTGCTGCCTGTTCTATTAGATGATTGAGGAGCTCCGCTGCGGGCCTTTGGGAACGAAAGCACACGATTAGCCTGTTACCTTCCCGCCGTGGTGCTACATGGGTGTCAGCCCAGAATGTTGCAGCCATGCCAATGTGATAAGAGCCAACTGCAGATGGAGCAGACACAGGAGAGGCCACAGCGGAAGAAAGGAAAGAAACAAAGGCCCTTAAAACACAAACTTTGAAGTCCTGCCTAACGCCACACTGCCTGCTTATGGAGCAATCAATGGCAGAAGCTCTTCCTCAATTGACCTTTATTTTACTTCTAACTGAAAATAGTCTCCCAGTTAGCATAAACTTCAAACTTTAGTTAACTTGATACCAAGTTAACATTTTCTATTAGAGAAATAACAGGTGCCTGTGATTTGCTTTAAGTCAAACTGAAATAAGCAACCTGAGTAAAAGGAGGCAGAAAAGATCTAAATAGAAACCTCACCAGAGAGGTCACATGGGTGAAGGGTACGCATTTGAAATGCATTTACACAAAATCATTCTGTGGCATCCATCACTAGGGAGCTGCACATTCAGAGCACGAATGCAGTGATGCCCTAGAGAAGCTCGAAGGGTCAAATCCATACCGGGAACAGCCAAGCTTGGCAGGGACGAAGAGCAGTTGTTACAAAGTGGTCCGGCCACTCTTTGAGAATGCTGACAGTTTTGTACAAAGGTAAACTATATTGTGATCATAGCAACTAGCAGTTCCAGTCTCTCTTAGCCAAATAAGCTGAAAAACGTAGGTCTACACAAAACCCTGCATGTGAATGTGTTTACATCTTTGTTCATAATGGTCTAAACGTGTTCCTTAGTGGGTGAACAGAAAAATACACTGTAGTGTGTCTAGATGATGGTATATTATTTGGTGCTAAAAATAAATGAGTCACCAAATCATGAAGTGACATGGAGGTTAAATGCATATGACCAAGTAAGAGAAGACAAGTTGACAAGGTGACATATTGTAGGATTCTAACTACTTTTCTAGAAATGGTGAAAAAAAAATTACAGTGAGTAAAAAGGTCAGAGAGTGTCAGTGTTAAGGGGGAGGAAGGAACAACAGGCAGAGTACAGAGGTTCAGGGCAGTTAAACTATTCTGTGTGACATTATAATGGCACCATTACATGTGTCCCCAAATCCACTGAACATACAACACAATGTTAGTTACTTTCCTCATTGCTCTGACAAACTGCTTGACAAAAGCAACTTAGGAAGGAAGGAAGGTGGAGAGGGAGGGAGGGAGGGGGAGAAAGGGAGGAAGGAAGAAGGAAGAGGGAGGGAGAGAGAAAGGAAGGAAGGAATTTTTCAGTTTGTCATCTGAGGGGATGCAGTTCTTCATGGCAAGAGGACAGGGCAGGGGGAACCTGATACAGTTGGTCACATGATGTTCACACTCCGGAAATGGAGAAAGACGGATACAGTACTCACTGGCTTTCTCCTTTTTATTCAGTTCAGGACCCCAGACCATGGGACAGTGCTCAGTTATTCAACATGGGTCTTCCCTCAATTAAATATCTCTAGAAGTGCCCTTGCAATCAATCATTCCCAGGGTTATGTCTCCTAGGTTGATTCTAAATTCCATTGAGTTGACTAGACCATCACAGAGGCTAAACTGGAACCCTAGCATAAACTATGGACCTTGGTTGATAATGAAGTATCAGTTTGTTCATCAGCTGTAACAAATGTAGCGTTCTGGTACCAAATGAGAATAATGGGACAGAGAAGGGAGATGTGAGAAGGCTTTTTATGTCGCCTCACTTTTTCAGGGAACCTAAAACTATTCTAAAAACAAAGTTTATTAATGAAAAAGCAAAAAAAAAGTTACTTTTTTTTTGAGACAGAGTTTCTGTGTAGCTTTGGAGCCTGTCCTGGAACTCACTCTTGTAGACCAGGCTGG
>LOEQ01000884.1:334516-353025 GCA_001685075.1 Bramus lutescens
CAAGGCAGTTTCTTTATTAACCAATGAAAGTAACACAGAGACAGATGACCCTCCTACATCAATAGATATGGATCTATTTTCATTCTTCTACATGTTTACATCCAATTATACCAGCACCATTTGTTGAATATGCTTTCTTTTCTCCATTTTATATTTCTAGCTATTTGTCAAAAATCAGGTGTTCATAGGTGTGTGGGATGATATCTGGGTCTTTGATTCAGTTTGGTCCTCCTGTCTGTTTTTATGCCAATTCCAGGCTGTTTTCAGTACTGTAACTCTGTAGTAGAGTTTGAAGTCAGGGATTGTGGTGACTCCAGAAGTTCCTTTATGATACAGGATTGTTTTGGCTATCCTGGGCTTTTTGCTTTTCCATATGAAGTTGAGTATTTTTTTTTGAGGTCTGTGAAGAATTTTGCTGGGATTTTGATGGGCATTGCATTGCATCTGTAGATTGCTTTTGGTAAGATTGCCATTTTTACTATGTTAATGCTACATACCCAAGAGCATATGATATCTTTCCATTTTCTGGTGTTTTCTTCTATTTCTTTCTTCAAAGATTTAAAGTTCTTATCATACAGGTCTTCCACTTGTTTGGCTAGAGTTACTCTGAGATATTTTATGCTANAAATAGATATGGAGAGAGTGGACAACCTTGTCTTGTTCCTGATTTCAGTAAGATTGCTTTGAGTTTCTCTCCACTTAGTTTGGTGTTGACTGTTGTCTTACTGTATATTGCCTTTATTATGTTTAGGTATGTTCCGTGTACCCCTGTTCTTTCCAAGACCTTTATCATGAAGGGATGTTGTATTTTGTCAAAGGCTTTTTTAGCATCTAATGAGATGATCGTGTGGGGTTCTTTTGGGGGGGGTTGTTTATATGGTGGATTACACTGACAGATTTTTTTTATGTTGAACCATCCCTGTATCTCTGGGATGAAGCCTACTTGATCATGGTGGATGATTTTTCTGATATGTTCTTGATTTGATTTGACAGTATTTTATTATTTTTTGCATCAATGTTCACAAGTGGGACTGGTTTGTAATTCTCTTTCTTAATAATGTCTTTGTGTGATTTTGGTATCAGGGTAATTGTAGCATCATAAAAAAAAGAGTTTGGCAATGTTCCTTCTGTTTCTATTGTGTGGAACAACTTGAGGTGTATTAATATTAGTTCTTTGAAAATCTTGTAGAATTCTGAACTGAAACCATCTGGTCCTGAGCTTTTTTGGTTGGGAGACTTTTGATGACTGTTTCTATTTCTTTAGCAGTTATAAGTCTATTTAATTTGATTCTCTGGTCTTGACTTAATTTTGGTAAGTGATATTTACCTAGAAAAATCTCCATTTTTGTTAAGTTTTCCAATTTTGTGGAGTACAGATTTTCAAAATATTACCTCATGATTCTCTGGATTTCCTCCATGTCTGTTTCTATGCCCCCCCCTTTTTTATTTCTGATTTTGTGAATTTGGATGTTCTCTTTCTGCCTTTTGGTTAATCTATTTTGTTGATTTAAGATCTTTGTCTCATTGATCCTCTGTATTGTTTTCTTTGTTTCTATTTTGTTGATTTCAGCTCTCAATTTGATTATTTCCTGCCATCTAGTTCTCCTGGGTGAGTTTGCTTCTTTTTGTTCTAGAATTTTCAGGTGTTCTGTCAACTCACTAGTGTGGGATTTTTCTAACTTCTTTATGTAGGCATTTAGTGCTATGAACTTTCCTCTTAACACTGCTTTCATTGTATCCCATAAATTTGGGTATGCTGTGTGGTCATTTTCATTGAATTTTAGAAAGTCTTTAATTTCTTCCTTTATTTCTTTCTTGACCCATTGCTGCTTCAGGTGAGCATTGTTTAATTTCCATGTGTTTCTGGAATTAGTGTTGCTGTTGAATTCTAATTTTAAGCCATGGTGATCTGATAAAATACATAGGGTTATTTCAACTTTTGGATCTGTTAAAGTTTGCTTTGTTAGCTAATATGTAGTCAATTTTGAGAAGGTTCCATGAGATGCTGAAAAGAAGGTATATTATTTTATGTTTGGATGGAATGTTCTATAGATGTCTGTTAAGTCCATTTGAGTCATTACAACTGTTAGTTCCCTTATTTCTCTGTTAATTTTCTGACTGACAGACCTGTCCAGTGGTGAAAGTGGGTGTTGAAGTCTCCCACTATTGGTGTGTGGGGTTTAATGTGTGATTTAAGCTTTAGAAATGTTTACATATGAGGATGCCTGTGTATTTGGAGCACAGATATTCAGTATTGAGATTTCCTCTTGATGGATCTTTTCTTGTGAGTAATATGAAATGTCCTTCTTTGTCTCTTTTGATTGATTTTAGTTTGAAGTCTATTTTGTTAAATATTAGGATAGCTACACCAGCTTGTTTCTTAGGTCCATTTGATGGGAAATTTTTTTCCAACCCTTTACTTTGAGGAGATGTCTGTCTTTGAGGTTGACGTGTGTTTCTTGTACACAGCAGAAGGATGGATTATGTTTTCCTAGCCAATCTGTGTCTTTTTATAGGTGAGTTGAGTCTATTTACATTAAGGGATATTAATGACCAGTGGTTGCTANATTGATTTTAGTTTGAAGTCTATTTTGTTAAATATTAGGATAGCTACACCAGCTTGTTTCTTAGGTCCATTTGATGGGAAATTTTTTTCCAACCCTTTACTTTGAGGAGATGTCTGTCTTTGAGGTTGACGTGTGTTTCTTGTACACAGCAGAAGGATGGATTATGTTTTCCTAGCCAATCTGTGTCTTTTTATAGGTGAGTTGAGTCTATTTACATTAAGGGATATTAATGACCAGTGGTTGCTATCTCCTGTTAATTTTGTTGGTGATATTATTTTGTGTGTTTTTTCCTTCTTTGGGGTTTGCTGCTGTGTGATCATCAATTGTCTGTGGGGTTTTTTTGTTGCTGTTTGTTTTTTTTGTTTTGTTTGGTTTTGTTTTTTGAGGTAGCTAATTTCCTTTCATTGGAGTTTTCCTTCTAGTACTTTGTGTAAGGCTGGGTTTGTGGTTAGGTATTGGTTAAATCCACTTCTGTCATGGAATATCTTGTTTTGTCCATCTATGGTGATTGAAATTTTTGCTGAGTATAGTAGTGTGGGATGGCTTCCATGGTCTCTTACTGTCTGCATAATGCTTGACCACGACCTGCTGGCTTTCATTGTCTCCAATGAGAAGTCAAGTGTAATTCTGATAGGTCTGCTTTTATATGTTACTTGGCCTTTTTCCTTTGCAGCTCTTAATATTCTTTCTTTATTCTGTACGTTTGGTGTTTTGATTATTATATGGCAAAGGGACTTTTTTATCTAGTCTATTTGGTGATTTGTAAGCTTCTTGTATCTTCATATGCATATCTTTCTTTAGGTTGGGAAAGTTTTCTTCTATGATTTTTTGTTGAATATATTTTCTGTGCTTTTGAGTTGAACTTCTCCTTCTATACCTATTATTCTTNTTCAAGTCTTGAATAGTTTCTTTCATCTGTTTGATTGCTTTTTCTTGGTTTTCTCTAAGGGATTTGTTGACTTCTTCCAATTTTTTGTTTGTCTTTTTCTCCATTTCTTTGAGGGAATTTTTCGTTTCCTCTTTAAGGGTCTCAAGCACTCTTCTAAAGATATTTTTGGGTCATTTTCTTTTGCTTCATCTATATTTGATGTTCAAGTCTTGCTGTTGTAGGAGCCACTAGTTTTTATTGGTGTCATGTTGCTCTTTGAGGTGTTTAGTGTGTTCTTACCTTGTCTACCCATCTTTCCCTCTGATTGGTATAGTTGGGGCTTTGTCTCTGGTGATCAATCTTCCAGGTGCCAATGGATCCTAGGCTCAGCTGGTTGCTCCTCATGGTGCAGTCAGGGCCAAGGTTCCAGTCACCCTGGAGGTCACTCAGGGTTCCTGGAGGTTGCCCAGCACTCCGGGGGCTGCTCTCCAATCCTGTGTGTCATTCTGGCCTGCTCCCATGGAGGTTGCTTGCTTGGGGCTGCTCCTGCTGAGGTCACTGCCTTGGGCCTGCTCCAGCGGAGGTTGCTGGCTCAAGCCTGTTCCTGTAGATGTCCCTGGCTTGGGCCTGCTCCTGCAGAGGTCCCTGTCTTGGGCCGAGTCCTGCAGAGGTCTCTGGCTTGGACGTGCTCCCTCAGCGGTGGCTCCCTTGTACCTGCTCCTGTGGAGGTTGTTGCCTCGGGCCAGCTCCAACTGAGGTTGCTGACTCAGGCCTGCTCTGGTGGAAGTTGCTGACTCAGGCCTATTCCCACAGATGTCCCTGGCTTGGACTTGCTTCCTCAGAGGTCCCTGACTGGTGCCTGGTCCCACAGAGGTCTCTGGCTAGGGCCTGCTCCCTCTGCAGTGGCTCCCTTGTACCTGCTCCTATGGAGGTCACTGCCTCAGGCCTACTACCTGGGAGGTTGCTCATATCTCTACCTTCTAAAGGTTCTATAACTTCCTGCAAACAACACCACCTACTGGAGACCAAGTGTTCCACTACCTGAGCCTATGGGGGACATTTTCCATTCAAACCAGCACAAGACATTATCAACCTCCCAGGAAGTCACACAACATACGAGTTCACTTACCTGAGCAAGCCAGCTCGATGGAACACATAGAGATCATGCTCCAGGGTGCAATTGTTGAACGGGACGACCTTTACAAAGTTCTGGATGAGGACAAACTCAGGGGTGAGATGGGGCACAGATATCAAGCAGAAGTTCTTATCCTAAAATGATTTTTTAAAAGTCAACAGGGCATTTGGAGACTATAAGAAGCCATTTATTACTAAGTAAATTCATGTCATAAAACACTAATGAAAACAGAAGTGAGACAAAGCACAAGTTGAGCTTTTCCACCTTTTGGAGAGTCATTAATACAACTCATGGAGCCGAGCCACTAGGAGAAGGTGGAGAAGTCATCAGCAAAGCCGACTGAGAGCAGAACAAATGACTGTAACAGAAGTAGATTCTTATTGTTGCAGCTGCTCTGAGACCGGGCTTCATTATGCAGCCAAACCTAGCCTCTAACTAATCACTCATATCCTCCTGCCTCAGCCTCCTAAGTTCTGGGATTGCAGCTTTAGAGGGATATGCTACCACATTCAACTCCTAGCACTTGATCTCACTGACTTTAATTTCGTAGCTCTGGAGACCGTACACAGAGCCTGGCATGTGTTAGGCAAGAACTCTATCAATGAACCATCTCACCAAGAACTCTACCGCTGAGTCATCTCACCAAGAACTCTACCGCTGAGCCATTTCACCAAGAACTCCGCCCAGGCTGGCCTTAAACTTTTCTCTGTAGTCCTTGCATGTCTTGAACTTACTCTCTTCTTTCTTCAGCCCTCTGGGTCTCTGGAGTAAAGGCCTGTGCTACGAAACCTGGTACAGATTTTTAAACTAAGACCATTCGCATTTGGGAATTCAGTTTTACCAGTGAGTAAACAAGACAACATAGCATCATAACAAAGGCCTTGAACTTCAGAAATGAGATTCATAGAAGTCTTGGCCTCTCCTCTGTGAAATGTGAGTAATACTCCAGGCTTTCTGCCTTTAAAGCCCTCTGGTTATACACAAATCCTGTGTTATGACATCATCCTTTCGAGGTGATAAACTAAAGGCAAGCACGAACCCCAGAAGATACAAGAGGATCAGCAAATCCTGACAGATGCCATTTCCCTTTCTAGACCTTGCTGTCCCAGGCAGCAGCCAGTGGTTACATGTGACCAATGAGAGTTTGCATTGTAGCTGGTGTGACTGAGAAACTAAAAGCTTAATTTAATATCACTTAATTAATTTAATTTCATTAATTTAAACTTTAAACACTGGCACCGAATTTCACTTATTGGACAAGTTTTGTGTATGTGTGAGTCATGTCAATCTATCCACACCAACTTGAATATATGAAGTTTCTTAGCCAACTGCAAATCTCATGAGACCTAAATAGAATTAAGCACTGCTGATGAAAATTCAGTTCTTCTACTGAAGTATGCTACAATCTAAAAACACTGCACTTCAAGGTTTAGTGTGGGAGGAAAAATATAAAACAGCTCATTAGCAGGGCTGCCATTGATTGCACGCTGCAATGCTGCATCTGAGACATTAAACTGGGCAAAATGTGTTATTAACGGGGGCTTCATTTCTTCCTTTTTACTCTTTGTTCACGCAGCGACTGGAACACTCACTCCAGCGTCTAAGACTGTACAGCTCCAGGCTGTCTGTGTTCCTCGAAGCCACTTGATCCTGCCCCAGGTCCCCACAGAAGCAGCCTGCTCTTCCCAGAGCTAATTTGTCCCTTTGGGACTTCGCCTCCTCTTGAACCCTGTAAAGGTATTACTTGGGCTAATCCAAGGCCCTCGGGACATTTTGCAGCCCCAAGGAGTGAGTCATTATTTGACCTTATCTTCCTTCTTTCTAGCAAAATAACACAGCTTCTTTCAGAGAGACTTTAGAATCACAATGCTGAGCTACTCAAGCTGAAAATGAGGACTGGGTGCCAAGTCTCGGTGGGCTTCCTCGGGGAGGGGGTGCTGACGATAATGAGTTGCTTCAGCTTGGATTTGAGGGATTAAGGGTAAAGTAATGAAGGTATTTTGTTCCTCTATCCTTATATCCCCAAGTCAAATAAAGTCAAAATGTAAACAGGTCTTCTGCCTATTAAAATCCAGTCTTACTTCTATAATGTGGATGTAAAAACAGGAATGAATCTCAGTGAAATGTCTTTAAGGCATCTTTGAGGGAACCAGCTTTGAACATTCTTTGTTTGAATTAATCCATTTAGCTTTACGAGCTTTGAAAATGCCTTAAAAATCAATTTAAAGAACCCATAGTGGAGAATACATTGCCCTATTCTAAGGCTGTTTGAGTTCTGAAAAAAAAAATGAGAAAGTAAAATCTAGTATCACATAATAATTACACTGTACTTATTTTTGGCCTCAATGTTACAAGTAGAAAGGACACACGAAACAACAGATACTCTGCCTGCAGTCTGCCCACTGAAGAGTCAACTTGTACATAGAACCATCACAGCGAATCATCAGCAAGGTCCTTCCAAAGACCTAATGCTTCCCTTGACGGTCTTCCTTCTCCACTTCCTTTCCTTCCAATGATAAATTGTTGCCTAGGGATACCCCAGACAACAGTGGGACCCTGGAAAGGCTCAGAGTCCCTAAGATGGATGGGTATGTTTGCACTTTGATCTCAGATTCAATGCCCAACATGGGCTGAGCTCCTTCTACATGCCAGCCACCATGTTAGGCCCCAGGAATAAGCAGCAAAGAGAAGCCAAGCTGGAAATCGACCACAAGTTTCCTCTTTTCCACCTACCACAAAGCAAGGTATTGATGCCAGGATAGTCTGAGCCAATGTAAACCAGAAAGAAATCCAACAATCCGAGGTACTAAAGATCCCTAACTGTTGGCATTTTCATATATGACCATGAATTATTTAATCCCAATAAACCACTGGAATACTGTCTCTAAAAGAAATGATCGCACAGCAGATACGTTACTGAAAAATGACAATGTTTTCTATTTTTAAGTTTATGACACGCCACTTGACCATCTTTTCAGAACAGGGGCGCACTTCAAGCCTCAACATTCACAGCATTTTAAATGTCTGTTCAATAGATATTCTGTCTTTCTATAACATAACTACAAAACCAATTGTATTACTCAAAATTCAGTATATACTCACGGGAAAAAGACTGAAAACAAAACTCATAAAATCCAGGGACCTGTAAACAAGACAGTGAACAATGTTACTAGACTGAAAATAAATGTAGCATCATGAGACAGTTTATTATGTGCCCTCNCTCACCCCTCCCACCCCCAGCTTTCAGCAGTTAGACAGCCAGTAGTGTCTAATCACTTGCATACACCTGCACCATAGGCTTCATATGGCAGCAACAAAATATCTTTGGACACTCTTCCCAGTGACCAATGATATCTGCAATTCAAAGCCAATACTAATCATGGCCAATCTGTGTACGTGATCTTCCCCTTTCTTCTTGGAAGAGTTAAGGAGAGACATGGCTGTGGGATAGGCTAATCTGATCTTTTTCACTTTTATTTGCAGAAATTTTTCTAAATAGCCACATTTGTATTTTCATAGGCAAATTATAAGGTATCATCAAACTAAATCAAAGGTAACTATCTAGGCAAAATTTTATCTAAAAACACAGAGAAAAGAAGCATAAAGCAAATATAGAAGGTCATCCCAGGCTCTTTGGTCTACACTGTAATTAAAATAGAAAGATTTCTCTTTTCAACCTCCACAATCTCCATAAAAGTTGAACATTTAATATTAAAAACTATACTTATAGAGGCTAAAAGGTGGGGTTATGTTTAAATGTACCCCCTAAAAAGGAAATGACCAGAACTGTCTTTGGTTATCTCAAAGGTACTGTAGAACCTATTAAACCTATTAACTCCTCTTAAAATGGGCACATATTTTCCTCTTCAAAACAGTTTGTGGGTAAGGTTGTAATAGGCGATTGCTGAGGGAGGTGCTGAATTCAGGCATCGTGCAGCAGTTCCTATTCAGACTGAGAAATGGGGCCATAAGCACAGCACACATAGGTGCTCCTGAGGGAAAGGGACTGGGAGCCATGACTGACAGACATCATGCCTTCTTCTTCCAAAAGCTTTCCTGAATCGTAGGGTGTCCCTTTTATGCCCTACGTTTTGGGTTGTCTCCTGCTCCGGATTAAGGATGAGGCACAAAGTAACAGACTGAGCGCACACTGAAGTATGACTCGGTGACCATCACCGGCTCCGGAAGGAGCACTGAGTCAACCAGGCGTCTTGAAACTTTGGTGGGAAACCTCGGCTACCAACCACAGAAATGCAGAGTGTATAGAATGGAAACAGTACGTGGCTACCCAGTAGGCATTTTCAGAACTTCAACTGTGCTACAGGTGAAACAGAACTGGCCAGAGATTTTTGGCCCATTCCGTAGGTCTTACCCAGATTTTACAAACTAGAATCTCTGTATGGGGTCCAAGAATCTGTTGTTTCAAGGTTCCCAGAAGATTAGGATATGGGGTCTGGCTTAACTACCACATACTCCAAAATGTTATTGCCTAAGAAGTGCTCAGTACAACAGACAAATAGAAGAGATCAGCACTTGCCTTGCCTCATATTTCTCATCGATACAAAAGAGCTGAATGCAAAACGCAGTGGATTCTCCCAGGTAGATGGGGCGGAAGTGGGAGGATTCCTCAGGGAACAGGAAGGATGGCAGGGAGCTCTCACAGTTCAAAGTGAGGTCCTCATCACCCACGTTGGAGAGCACGCTTAACTTCTGTTCCACATCCTAGAGCACGGAAAGAGGGGAAAGCTGGGGGAACCACGGAGCTTTAACGGGCTAGTGGTTGCACTATCTCTCCATGTCCTGCTCCAACGATGCCTGTGAGACTGTCTCCTCAGAAACAAACCATCCTGCAAAGGCGTCTGAAGACCTTATAGTGACATTCAAAATACACAGTGATACAAACAAGTTCTCACACAAAGACCAGAAAAACAAATGTTTCCATTGTTCCACTGGGTAAAGATTCGTGTGGTAGTGTTGTATTGTACACATTAACACCATCAGCGATGGGACTCATCAACATTTTGTGGCACTAGAATTTCTGGACCTTGAAAATGCTCAGGTGATTCTAGGGATGAGATGGGAGCCCAGAAAGGTCTACTTGACCTCAGTCACCAGGGAAGTTAACACTGGGTACAGCCACACTGATTTGGGGCTGAAACTTGGTTCATTCGAAGTTCCTTCTGGGACTTTTATTAATCAAAGTAACATAAGCAGAGAGTCAAAATACTAGTAGTAAAAGTTGGTAAAGAAAACCAGTTGTCCCTTATCCCCCACCCTCCCATCAGGTATTGCTTTTAACCGTTTTGTTTCTTAGGGTACTTCCCTCTATTTCTGAAAAACAGGCTTATGCTGCTGTTCTTTAATTCATCAATTTAAATTTTTTTCTTATTAAACACTGAAATGGTGGATATATTTAAACAATTTCCATCATTCCTTCCCTGTATTCTATCCCCACAGTATAATTAAATTACATTTCTCGTTACACCAGTATTGATACTGTTATGATACATTGTAGATGACAGAATATGGATCATGTTATGATGTTATTACATGTTAGGATGTATTGTTGCCACCATGAACAAAGCTGTATAACATATCCCCATTCTCCTTTGTGTACTGTATTTTTATTTCCTTGGTTTCTACATTTCTTTTATGTTTTGTAAGATTTGAGAAGTGTTGTCAATCTCAGCAACCAGGTATTTGAAATAATCCATGAACATCACTGTTTCTCTTCCCTGCCTATGCACGTCTTGGAGTTTGTAATGGTTTGAGGGAGAAATGTGTCCCCTAGGATCAGGCATTTGAACACTCAGGACACCCTTGAAGATGGTATTTCTGAAGGTTTAGGAGATGTGACCTTGTTGGAGGAAATGTGTCCCTGGGGACAAGCTTTGAGAGCAAATGGCCTTGCCCTACTTCCAGTGTATCCTCGCCATTTAATGCTCTCTGTTAAAGATGTGATCTCTCAGCTTCCCACTGCTACTGCCACGGCTCCCACTTCCTGCTATGCCTCCCCACCATGACCAACCTTGAGCAGTCTGGAACTGTAAGCCTAAATAAAATCTTTTGGTCACAGTGTTTTATCAGAATAACAGAAAAGTTACTAATACAGAGGCTGGAGAGATGACTCAGCGGTTAAGAGCACTGGCTGCTCTTCCAGAGGTCCTGAGTTCAAATCCCAACAAACACATGGTGGCTCACAGCAATCTGTAATGAGATCTGGTGCCTTCTTCTGGCCTGCAGGCATATATGCAGACAGAACACTGTATATATAATAAATAAATCTTTAAAGAAAAATTAATACAAAACTCTCCCAGCCTACCTCAAGAAGTGTGTCTGAATCCCCAGAACCTGAGAACATGTACCTTACAGCGACAGGGGACTTTGCAGATATCACTAAATTGAGGATTTTGAGAAGGATCCTGGTTTATTTAAATGGATATGATAAAATGATGGGGGAGGCAGTATGCTCAGAGAGAGGTGGGGAGGTGTGCTGTTGTGGCCCTGAAGATACAGGAAGAGGCTAAAAGGCAAGGAATGCAGGTGCCCTCTAGACCCTGGCAGAGCAAGGAAAAGCATTTCCCCAGATGCCTCAGAAATAACCCTCCACCTTCACTTAAAGACTTAGTGCAGTGAGACCTGTCTGGGAATTCTGATCTCTAGGCCTGGAAGACAACAGGCACAATGGTTTTAAGCCACCAAGTTGTGGTAACTGATTACATCAACAACGGACTGCTCCTACAAACACCTGGTTTCTGGTTTGGAGGAGAGGGTGGGGCTCCTCCATCTGAAATGGAGAATGGCATTTTCTCTATTCACAGCCCCTCACCATCAGACAGCTTTGCAGAGTGGTTTTTTTTTTTGTTTCTCCGGGGAATGCTCACTGGTTGTGTCCCCTGGGGTGTGGTTCACCAGCTATGCAGAGGGTGCAGGGAGTTTGGGGTGCAGGCTGCTCCTTACCAGGCTGCCAAACAGACCTCTGTGCTCAGCCTGACTCCTTACCTCCCTCAGCGGAACCCCAAGCCCCGGGGACGAGCTCCTACACTTTTCCTGGCCTCCTCTTGGACTTCTTTCCCCTTTCTCAGTTCTGCTAAGCCAGTGCAAACTCCTTCATCGATTTTCTTGATTCTAAATATTTTTTAAGTGCTTATCTTCCAATAACTCCCTTCCGTCCTGTTGTCTTTGTGGATTTGTGCCCTTTTCACTTCTCCACGGTCATCTCAGTGGGTTTTGGGTTTTTTTATTTTTTTTTCTGGAAGGGTCAGGAGATAAACATGGGAAATCGATCTTCCTCGCTTACTGATTTACCTAGATGTCCTCAGGGGGTCTAAGGGTTCTAGTCCTCCCGTCCCGTTCCATCCATATCTATAAAGTAGTGGCCTCCCTCTTAGAAGAAATATTAGAGAGAAAACTGTCTCCCTCAACTGAACTGTCACTCTCCCGCCTGGGGACTAGCAATGGCCTATGGTTAGTGAGTGTCTCAGTGCGGGTTCCTCAGAGGCAAACCCAAACTCTGTGTCTCTGCAGCTGTCATGAAGCTCTGGGAGGAGAGAGAGAGGAAGTGAGGCAAGGAAGCAACGGTCACCAACGCAGTGTTTTCCAGGAGTGGCTTTCCACTATGGGCTCCGTCCTGTACACTCTCTGCCTCAGAGGTACAGGGGCTGGGTGTTGATTCCCCAGTCACTCTCCTCACTGGCTCCTGGCTGTTCCCTCAAGAGTTGAAGCTAGGTACCTTTAGCCCTCTTCCTTGGGGTGCAGAGGGACACTAAACAGCACAGGACAGAGAGCGGGGGTCCAGTGGACCTGTACCCGTACAGTGCCATCTGTCTTCCAGCACATCCTGCTCGCCCAGCCCCACTCTTCCCTGTCTCCACCCCCACCTGCAGACAGCCTGGACGGACAAACCTAGAGATCATTAGTGCTCTAGTTAGAGCCCTGATCTCCAGCTCAGGGCTGGCCATCAGAAAGTGCCAGTCTCCCTCCTAGCAAATTCCTTGATTGGTCAGTATCAGGGGTCTGGTCTTCTGGCAGAGCTCCGAGGTGTGGGAGCAGCATTCAGTGTCTGCCCCGTCATGCATCTGTTAATTCTCACGGCCTGGGCCTCCCTCAGAGGGAGCAGAGTGCAGCAGACTGTCACCAGAGGCCCTCTGGAATTGGGGAGAGGTTTGGCCTTGTTCTTGTCAGAGGGACAGAAAGGGCAGATCATGTCAATCTCCTACTCAAGAAACGATAATGCCTTCCTCTGCTCCTTAGGTCCAAATCCTGAGTAGGACCACAGGGCATTGGGATCTCGCAAGTCCCCAGTTTGTGAACAAGAAACAGGGACACAAGAAGGCATGAGTGGACCCCATCTGACATAGAAACAATGCTAAGGTGTGTAAGTCAGATGAAGAAAAGTAACAAAGGAAGATACCCTAGGGACAGCCAAAGAAGAAGATGCTACCAAGTAAACCTTGGTTAACCAAATGAAGCTTGACTTGAACCTGTAACAAGAGGGAAGGAACCTAAGCAGTACATAAGTACACACATTAACAGTGGATGAACCTGGGCATGTGTGTGCATATATGTATCTGCATATATCACATGGTATGTACTTGTGTGTATGTGGGGGTGAACAGCATTGGGGGGCACTCTAATAAGCATTTTAGATCTTCAAAGCTTCTCTTTGGGTACAGGAGAAGAAAAAGATGTTTACTAAAATTGTTACAAATAATTGAAACACAAAGTATAACTTGCAGTCTGAGCTGTGCAGGGGGTGTGGAATTAGGGATTAATTACAGGGGGTTCACAGTTACCCAAAGCTAACCCGAGGACAACCATGGCTACACCTTGGGGAGAGGCAGTGGAGGGCTACAGGAGGGAAGGGCACAAGAAGGCCGAAGGGGAAGGAGGGAAGGCAGAAGCCCTGTGCACGCACAAAACTTACCTGCGCTTCATCGGAGCATCTACTGATGTCTCCTGACAGTAAATCCCCAGACAAAGAAGATTCTTCATCTTTCTCCTGCAAAGGACCATGAGAAGACATAAGAATCAACCAAGCCATGATGGTCGGAACCCAAAGTCTGCAACGAATCGCCAGTGTTCAGACCTCGGGGCCTCTGCTAGTGGCTAGGAGACACGAGAAAGTGATGGAGCCTCAGTTCCCTCATGTTAAAAGGAAACAAACCAGCATCCACCTCCAAGATTTTTTTAAAAGGAAAGAGGGAGGAGGTAGATGGCAGACTGATCGGTGTTTAGGACTGTGCAAGCACCTCCTAATTCTCTCTAGATGTTAGTTGTGACACCATTATTCTGTGTAACTTGAGAGCTCCACCAAGCTTTTTTAAAAATCTATTTTATTAAAGTATAATTAACACACAATAAACTGCATTCATTTAAAATATGCTTTTCTGAGAAGTTTTGACTATAAAAAATTACCGTAATTTAAATGCTGAACATATACCTCACTCCCATAAGTGTTTACCTTTCTCTGTGCCCATAGATCCCACTGCTTTCAGTTTTGATCCAGGCAAACACTGATCTCTTCTTCGTCACCAGATTCATCTGTGTTTCTTGGAATCAAGGGTACGCTTTTACTGGGAGAGGGGTTGACTTCTATTTCTTTTGACATTAAAAATTAAATCATCCACATTCTCAAACATCCGGGCAATTTATTCCCTCTTGTTGCTAAGTATTGCCCATGTGTGAATGAACCAAAATTCCTGCATATCTTCATCAACATTTCGAATGCTGAATTTTTAAATTTTTGATAATCCTAATAATGCATGGTTGTGCCTGATTATAGTTTTAATGTGCATTTCCCTAATGACTGAGGAAGTTGAATGTCATTTCATTTAGATATTTTCTTCTAGGAAGTGTTCACTCCAATTCCATATTCATTTCTATCAGGATGTTTTGTTTCATTTATGCTGACCATGATACCTAAATACAAGAATTTTAAAATATATCTTGAATCCAATTAGTTTCAGTCCTACAACTTTGTTGTAAATGATCATGACTGCTACGAGTCCTTTGTCTTTCTATATGAATCTGCTGTTTTAATTTCTAAAGTATTTATTCCTGCTAAATTTTAACTAGGGTCTTGCTGGATCTACAGAGGAATTTGGGAAACTGACATCTTGATAAACATCATGTTTTCATATCTATGCATACAGGATATCTCACGGTTTTATTTCTCTTTTCAGAAAGGTTTAGCAGGTGTCAGTGCATAGGTCTTAAACTGTTTCCTGTAGTTTTACTATTCTAAATGGTATGTGTTTCTATTTCTGTTTGTGTGCTGTTATAGGAAGATATTTAAATGTCATCTATGAGAGCTAATTTTCAGCGTCAGCTAGGAGGTTGGAGATGGGTCCTGTACGTCTGTGAAGGCATTTTGAGAGAAAATAGGAGAAAGAACCCTGAAAATGTGGGTGGCATGATCCCATGGGTTGGGTGTCCATATACTATAAAAGGAGAAAGCCAGTAGAGTGAACCTTTGACTTTTCACTGCTTCCTGTCTACAACAAGACACGTCTGTCACATATCCCTGCGGCATTGATGTTCTGCCTCTTCACAGGCCCAGAAACACGGAGCCCAGTGACCGTGGACAGAGTCCTCTGAGATCATGAGCCAAGACAATTCATTCCTGTCAGTATTGGGTCACAACAGCAAGAAATGCAACTCATGCAAGACAAAGTGACGTTTATGCATCAATGTGTGCACATTTTTGAAATTTGCTAAATATGTACTAGTGCTGTAGCTACTTTGTACGTTTCCTGCATAAAGGGTCATAACAAAATGCAGTTTTCATTCTCCTTAAAATACCAATTCTTCTCTCTTTTTCGTATTTTTGTACACTGGCTTAGCCCATCAGTACAACGTTGAGTTGAAGCGGTAAGAGAACAAAGTCAGAGAGAGAATTCGTCCATAACCATAAAGTGACAAGCTAACTTTTTTCAAATGTACTTTCTCAAATTAAATTCCCTGTCATACCTAATTATCTGAAAGTTCTTATGGGGAATGGATGCAAATTTTCTAATTCATTTTCTGGATTTATGAAGAAATTGTATGTTTTTTATTTGCTAATTTAATAAAATATAATGATGATTTTCATGCTTAGAGAGTCTTGTATTTCCAGAACAGACCCCCTAAGAACCATCCTTTTTAAAAATATTGGCTTGGTCTGTTAAATTTTTGTTTGTTTGTTTGAGACAGTATCTCAAGCAGACCAGGCTAGCCTAAAACTCTCTATACATCCCAAGCTTGTTTTGAACTTCTGACTCCACTCCTAAGTGCTAGGATTACATCCATGCACTGCCATGGCTGACCACTTGTGTAGACAGAGGCTGCTCATTCATTTCCCGGCTGCCCAGACCCCAAATAATCACACAAAAACAGTATTAATTACAACACTGCTTGGCCCATTAGCTTAGGCTTCTTATTAACCAACTCTTACATCTTAAATTAACCCATTTCTACTATTTTGTATTTTACCACAAGACTCATGGTTTACCGGTACCAATGCATCGGCGTCTTCTCTGGGACAGCTTCTCTCTGACTCTGCCTACTCTCTCCTCCTCTATCTGCTTGGAATTCCTGCCTTGCCTTATTCTGCACAGCAATAGGCCCAAAGCAGCTTCTTTATTAACCAATGGTATTCACAGCACACAGAGGGGAATCCCACATCACACTTGGACCCTATCCTTCAATAAGTGAAAACTTTATAACTTTACTTGTCCTGTTTTGGCCTTTCTGTCTTCAGAGGGAAGACCACCAGACACATCTAGTCAACAATCTTGTCATTGTTTCTTCAGGGATTTTTTTTTTGTCCCGATCTCTTTTTTCTTCTCTGTAGACTACGGTTTAACGTATATTAGGTCACTCTGTCAGAGTTCATTAATATTTAAAAAAAAAAGAACAACAAAAAAAACCCTTTTCACTACTGGAGAGATTACTTCAGCAGGTAAAGGTGCTTGTCACCAAGCCTATCAACCTAAATTCAACCCCCAGGACCCACATGGTAGAAGGAGAGAACTGACTCCCTGAAGTTATGTTTTTAGCCTCCCTATTCTCATTGTAACACACAGAGAGAGTGAAATAAAACCTTTTGTAAAATGTCTCATTTTTCTATGCCTCAAGTTCACCAGTCTTTTCTCCCATAATATCTAATCTGTTGTCGATCCTTCTGATGCACTTTTCAACTTCTGCAATGCCTATGCAGTGTGGTTTTAGCTCCAGAAGTCTGTGGTGGATCATTTTCATATCTCTTGTGTCATTCCTTAACCTTGAGAGCAAATAGAATATAGTAGAACTCATTCTTTTAGAGAACATGGAGTTAGGAGATGATGGGGAAGGAGGTGGACCTGGGACTAACTGGGGTATGTAAATACGATCAACATACACTGTATGTATGAAACTCTCAAAGAACATGTTAATAAAATCCTTGCAATAGCTTTGTTTGCTATTTCTACCATAGTTTGAGGTTGATTAATGGATTTAGCTTTGTTTGAGGTGCTATATATGGTCCCAGGGTTTTGAGTATATGGTAATTGTTACTAGATTCTAAACATTGTGAATATGTCTGTATTCTCACAAATATTCTTGGACTTTGGGACTAAGTTAAGTTATTGGAAAGTTTGACCCTTTTGATTCTTGAATCGTTAGAGAGACCTGGAATGGTTCTTCCTCCAGACAATTAGAATATTCTCATTATGGAGCCAAGACACACGTGTGTCCTTTCCCTGGGCCTTGTCAAGTACACTAGTTTTCTGGGCACAGACACCATTTCCAGCCTGTAAACCTGTAAGTACTGTTGGTTGGTGATGGGGAAGTTCAGCCAATCACATTTGGCTAGGGCGTGGCCTCCTGGAGCCGGGAAAGATAAACTTGGAGATCCAGGTGTGCGCTCTCTCTTTTTCTTATTTCTCCCGTTTGTGCGCTGGACCCTGTTTACGTGAGTTCATTGTTTTCCAATTATTAAACTAAATCTGTTATATTGAACTGGTCTGGTTGATCCTAATTTACCGGTAAACCACGCCCATCAGGTTGGCCCTAATCTCCTGGGAAGTGCATTGCCCATGTCTGACCTCAGTAGCTCCCTTACACGCAGCATGCTCTGACCAACGCTCAGCTGAAGACCGAACAGCATCCTTTGCATACAGATGATAGAGCTCAGGAGTCTCTGCACAGCTCTCTCCTCTCCGCGGCTCTGTCCTTCAAACTTTAAACTCTATGGACGCACTGATCTGTCTTTGTGGATATCTGTCTGATTTTCATGTGCTGTGAGGTAGACAATCACAGACTGACTCACCTTGTTTCCCATCTCAATGATGTTAGGATCCTTTGCTATCATAGAGAGAGCACTACCTTGAGAATGCTTGTTTTGTGTATTTCAGATCTTTNTTTTGGTTGTTGTTGGAGAGTAAATGTGATGTCTCCTGCAGCAGCACACAAAGTGTTCCATTTTAGACACAATGTCTAAAGGTCTCGTCTTTTTAAAAATGCTTCTTATGAGTCTCATTTCTCTCCATTACCCGGGCCCTCCAATCTGTTTTGAAAGGGTCCACTCTCCTTTTGGCCTCCTCTTCTTGCTATCTCCCATCCTATTCTCCATGCCTTTCACTAAGAGCCTCTTCTCTGTCCATCACATACAACCTCTTGCAGACTGGGACTATGCTCGAGTGGGGGGGTTCCCCTCAGCACTTAGCGGGGTACCTGACCATTGTGATCACTAGATCTATGTGGATAAAACTGTGCTTGAAACATGACAACCAATCGTTACACACTGAGCCTTTTGTGGCTTGGGGCAACCAGTGAGCATTCTTCCAAAGAGAAAGAAAATTTCCACAACATTAAAACTGGGGAAGATAGTCCAGGGGGACCTAGTGCTAAGCCTCAGGTCTTCCTTCCTTCTTCTCCTTAGGATTACTGTGTGTGTGTGTGTGTGTGTGTGTGTGTGTGT
>LOEQ01000884.1:382083-400434 GCA_001685075.1 Bramus lutescens
GTGTGTGTGTGTAAGTGATGGGGGTGGGGTGTATTTGCTTTTCTTTTTATTCCCCCATAAGCTCTGACCTCTAAGACACTTTTCTCCATTCGGTCCTTCCCCACCCATCAATCACAGCTCTTTGTAAAGTGGGTTGCTCCTAACCCATCTGATAAACCCCAACTTAGAGAACAATCACAATCCGGGGCTCCTTAATAGGGGAAACTCTTCTATATCTCTTGATACACTTATTTATCACTTGACTGGTCATGGAGAAGTGAAGAAAGGTTATTTGGAGGGAAAGACCTCCATGAAGTCTGGACTGACATACTAACAAATAACCCTCTGCACACTAAATCCCTGTGTATGAAGCTCTTTGCCATGGTCGCCATGGTTTTAATATATGATTTTCTAAAAAATTTTTTAATGAGGGACACAGACTCCCAGGAAGCTGAGTAAGTGACTGACTGACACAGCCATTCTATTCAGGAAGTAGACTCACAGTACTGTGCACCATCCATTCCCAAGGAGCAGCCCCACACAAGTGGGCGATGCTTCAACATCCTACAGCAGAGAAGCAAGTGGCACGGATGTTTGATGATACAGGAAAAGACAGATAGCAAACTATTTCTCCAATAGCGTCGTGTGCTTGAAAAACACACAAAGGCGCCCTTTATCTTCAAGAAGTCCTTTTTAAAATGAATTTTCCTTTCTTTACAGGACCCCTCCACAAATGATACTTGCTATAAAAGGCTGATTTACACAGCTGTTTTATAAAGCCATTGACACTTTAATGAAAGTCCAAAATAAAC
The DNA here is from genome assembly GCA_001685075.1 of Bramus lutescens. Lineage (NCBI taxonomy): Eukaryota > Metazoa > Chordata > Mammalia > Rodentia > Cricetidae > Bramus > Bramus lutescens. Next base: position 382,875 of record LOEQ01000884.1, read on the forward strand.
ATTTTAATTTTTTTCCCAAATAACAAGTAATTGTTTGTCTTGTTTGCACTCCTGAACAAAGGCTGTGTAGCTGCAGTTGTCTGGCTTCTCTATAATTTCAGGCCCAAGACTCAGCAGACGCTGATTAACCAATCCATCTACCATATGTGCAGAAAGAGACGGCCAGCCTCACTCCCGGCAGAGAAAATTGGCATCCATCTTGGTTCACATGGAGATGTCCTTCTAATCTACAGCCGTGCTGGCGCAGCGAAACTTCCATGGCCTGAAATACCTTTTGCTGGCTTCATGGCGAGCTGCGTGTGCATGATAAGAATGTATTATTTATAAGACCGCCGTTAGTAATGAGCTATTACACTAATGGCTCATTGTGTTTGGGATTTGATTTCAAATGGCATGGACCACACATTCTGATGAAAATGAGAAAAACATGTTTTGCCATTAGGAACAAAGATTTAGCATTCTCCAATTCCACAACCTGTTATATTCCCATCACTCAGCTAGGGTTGTAACAACTTACAAAAGCCCACAGTCAGAAGCGGCAGCAGAGCAAGGATGGAGTGTGGACATGTCTGCTCTGGTCTTTGGGTTCCTTTCAAATGACTGCCTTGAGATACACCGTTCTGGAATATCAATTTACAGAACTTGCCTGGGGTATGTTGGTTTGTGTGTGTCACTTGTATAGTGCAGAGGCATTGGCAGCTGTTACCGTTCAGTGGACACAGGTATTTTCTGCCATCAAAGTCTGGCGGACAAAATTGGAAATTTTGCTCTTCTTGTCTGTCCTGTGAGTGTCTACATGACCACACAGATAAGATTTAGGACAGTGGAAAACCATCTGTGAGCTTGCCTTGTCTTCACAAATCGGTCTAACTCACAGACATGTGTGTGCTTTGACATTCATAACACCACCCCCAAAACCCCACAGTCAGGCATCCCTTTTGGGTGACAATATTTCATAATGAGGGCTTTTGTCCTCGTTGTGACCGTTACTGGCTTTCATCCCCTTCTCTTGATGCCAAGTGCACGGCTAACCTGGCAGGCTCTCTCCCGCCTGCAGGTCAGTGGTGCTTTCTCAGATCACTGCTGCCCATGTCCTGGATGATGCCAAAACAGACGCTCTGCCCATCTGTCTCTAGGAACCGCCTTGGCCTCCAACTACCCTTCCTTGAAATCTCAGCTTAGAGTAAACACCAGATGTCAAGGTACACTTATGACAAGGAACCTGCAGTAAAGCCACAGCTCAGAACTCCTCCAAAGTAGCAAACAGGACAAAGAAAGTCAACAATTCCTCAACAAGGCAATGGCTTTTCTCCTAACACAAGCCAAGCCCTCAAGCGCCCTATGTGCTCAGCCTGAAACCGTCCTGTACTGGGTTAGAAAGAGGCACACTTGATGCACTTTGTCCTGTTACCCCTGCTTAGTGGTGGCTGCAGGGTAAATGGACCAGCCAAAGAAACCCACCCTGGACCTGAAACCAGAGCTAGTGAAAAAAAACCCACCCTGGTTCTAAAACCAGAGGCTAATGAAAGAAACCCACCCTGGCTCTGAAACCAGAGAAAGTGAAAGAAACACATCATGACTCTGAAACCAGAGTCAAAGACAGACACTTTGGCCCTGGAACCAGAGCCAGTGAAAGAAAAATGCCCTAGCCCCAAAACTAGAGCCAGAAAGCTGAAAAGGGGAAGTGAAAGAAACATAGTTTGGCCTTGAAATAGGAGCCAACTCTGCCCCTGACCAACTAAACCAACCAATCCCTAAGCAGGAAAACTAACCAATCTCTGAGCAGCAATAAATAAATAAATAAATAAATCTCCCTGGGAAAACTCCACCCCTAAGAAGCCCTATATAAATCCTTCTGCCTGTTCAGTTGTGGGTAGCCCTTTCTCACCCTGGCAGAGGCAGTCACTCTCCTGGACTCCTACTTACCAAATAAATCTCTTTCTTAAAAGAGTTCAGATGACAATCTTTCCCCAATGCAGAAAAGAAGAACCTTTGCTGAGACTTTCCCTTAGGGGAGCTGAGAAGAAAAAGTAACAACTTTTCACTGTGGAGGAGATTGCTACATTTCTGCAGAGTCTCCGCTTTAGCAGAGTGAAACAAAAGAAGTAACATCTTAGGCCTGAGATGAGCAGAGCAGAAGAAGGGGATAGCTTTGCTAGGAAGATCCTAGAGGAGAAGGGAACAGAACTCAACTGTAACAGCTCTCTCTAGGAGAGGAGCAAGACTGCTATGTCCTGCTGGGAAATCATCCCCTACCACACCCCAGCTCCAGGTATTGCTTGACTTCCTGATGAGTCAGGCCTGACTTCCCCACAAGTCACGATACATTTCCCTCCTGACTTCCCCACAAGTCAGGATACCTTTTGTCCCTTTGCAGCTCCAGAACTGGAACACTCACTTACAGTGGCTGCCCCTGTAGATGTTAACAAACGCCGATTCAGTGTTGGGAAGAAATGCCCAGATGTATAGTGCCTGCCAATGGTAAAATACTGTCATCCTGGTAGTTTCAAGTTGCCAACTGATATCATCAAACATGGAGTAGAGATGTAGGGCAGAGATATGTGATGACATGTTATTAAATACTGTGTCCAGTGGATAAGACCACAGACAAAATCCCCAAAAGCTACATAATACTAAAAGAAATCAATTGTACCCTTTTAACATTATTTACTATAATTTCTTACACTGTAAGTTTATACAAGTGGCCTTTCTTGTTTTGGGGTTGGTTTGCTGTTTTGTTTTTGAAACAGGGTCACATGTTGTCTAGTTTGGCCTTGAACTGGTTATTTATCTATGGGTGAACTTGAACTTTTGATCCTCCTGTCTCTGCCTTCCAAGTGTTAGTATTACAGGTTTCTACCCAGTGAGCTACATCCTCAGCCTATACAACATTTTTTGCTTTGTTTTGGGGTTTGGTTTTTTTGTTTTGTTTTGTTTGGGTTTTTTTTATTTTTGTTTGTTTATTTGGTTTTTGGTTTTTCAAGACAGGGTTTCTCTGTATAATAGCCCTGGCTCTCCTGGAACTAGTTCTTGTAGACCAGGCTGGCCTCGAACTCACAGGGATCTGCCTGTTTCTGCCTCCTGAGTGCTGAGATTAAAGGTGTGATCCAACAAGTTTTAATGATGACTATGTTCAGCAAACAGCTTGCAAAGTTCCTGAGGATTTAACAACTAGCTCTCTCAAGCTAGACCAGATACCTCCACCCAGGGTACTGACATGTCCAGGATGACAGGTAGGAGGTGAGGGTGGGACAGTAGGACTAGGATTTAGCTTGAACCCAGAAAGGCTTCAGACACAAGATGTGGCTTTCCTGCCTGGTTCCTGTTCCCAGGCCCTGCCTATGTCCTTGTCCTTGAATAAGATCTGTGGTCTCCTCTCTCTGGAACATAAAGCTTCTGATGGCTGAGGCAGCACAGCCTTTCGAAGAGACTGGGCTAGACTCCTTCACCTCTTAGGGACACCAACGTCACAGGGTTGGCACTGCCACTTTCCACCTGTGGCTTTCTTTGCCTCCATGTTCACATGGAAAGTGAAAGAAATAGACCAAGAAAAAGAACAAGGCAGAGAGTACCACAACTGCGGTAGATCACTTCCTCAAGGGATTTGGGGTGGTACTAACACCCTAATAAAACCAGAGAACTAAAAGACTCCTACAAATGAAGACTGGATCACACAGATGGAGACTTAACAGAAAGATCAAAGTCCTTGTTCAGGCTCTGCACGATTTGTTGCCTGTTGTTTTCAGCGGTTGTAGAAAAACACTGCTTTTCAAAATGGTGCTGCTTTGGCCCAAATGCTTCCTGACCCTTCCTTTTCTCATCAGCCTAGAGCTGAAGGCTGACTGAGTGGTGAAGGGAGCCATCAACCAGGCCGCACGTCAAAACCCTGTGGGGAGCGTTAGATGCTCCCTGGCTACTCCAGCCTAACAACCCACTTCCAGTAAAAGAGAGGGACTTTTCAATGTCCTTTTCACTCCTCCCCACTCAGAAACCTAAAAGAAGGGACCCCTGTACCCTACCATGGACTGGAGCTCTCCTCAGAGCCCCACCATGCTGCCATTGTCTCTGTCTATGACGTTAATAACTCTTCCAATAAATCTCTTGTCACAAAGGGCCATCCACCTCAGCATGTCCTTGAATTCCAAGCCAAACCTTGCATTACTATTCTATTTATTATTATTATTGATGTTGTTATTGCTACCACCACCCTCTTGGGAGTAAAATGATCTCATTGCAGCTTTTGTTGTTCTGTTTTGTTTTTGAAATAGAGTGGCCTAGATTTTGTTTTGTATGTGGGCTACTCCTGCCCCCAGTCTTCTAAGTACAAGGATTCCAGATGTAAACCAACATGGCTGGCTTCACTATGCTTTTGACTAACACTTCCCAAATGACTAAGGAGACTGACGTTTTATGATACCAAATGACTTCTTCTCATGTGCCACTGACAATTTCTGTATCTTTTTTTGAAGGTGGGGCTGTCAATCAAATCCTTTGCCCACATCTATTTTTGGAGTATTTGACTCTGTATTCGTTACTGTAAGAATTATGACGCTGGCATGAAGTTGGCACAAAGTCTGAAGGTCCCCCGGGAGAGTCTCATAGACACCAAGTCTGTGAGGCCCGATGTTGAAGCAAGCCTCAAACTGCCCACCTTATTTACAGAGAATATTTGCTCTCAGATTTCAAGAAAAGTCATATTCTTTAAGAGGTCTTACAGTTTCAGCAAAAGAGAAAAGAGTGTATAAAGAATGAATCCCTAAAAATATCACCCCAGAAACAAAATTGCAAATTTCAATTTTTAATGCTTTTTAAGCAGCTGGCATAGAAATCTCTTTTAAAAATCAAAGTCAAATATCCATTTGCAAACAAAAATATAATTATTATTCTATTAATGAACAGGATGGGTAGAGATCCAAGGGCTCTATTCATTTCATGTTTGTCTACTATTATTATTTATTATTATTGTTTTTGTTTTTTTCAAGACAGGGTTTCTCTATGAAACAGTCCTGGCTATCCTGGAACTTACTGTGTAGACCATGCTGTCCTCAAACTCACAGAGATCCACCTGTCTCTGCCTCCCAATTGCTGGGATTAAAGGTGTGTGCTACCACTGCCTGGCTGTTAATTATTATTTTTAAAGAGGTTTTAAATTTTTTACTGTAGTATTTCTGTGCCTCTGTGTGTGTGTGTGTGTGTGTGTGTGTGTACTGGGACGTATTTGCCAAGATGCACATACAGAGGTCAAAGAACAACTGTGTGGAGCTGGTTCTCTCCCTCCAGTCTTCATAGTTTCCCAGAAGTAAACTCAGGTCACTAGACTCACTGGGCAAGTGCCCTTCTCCTCCATGCCGTCTTACCAGCCCGCATTTGTTACATTGTATGAAAAGACGAGCCCTAAAATTCATTCAGGCTCTTCCCCATCATGTCTCCTGTCCGGCAAACCAGCTCTCACTATGGATGTCGAGCTGTTCAGTTACAGTTGATGCAAGACCTACTCTAGACACAGGTGACACTACACCAGAACCAAGGGGGAGGTTTTCCAGTTTCTTAATGTAAAATGCAAGTCCATTGAGCAACAACACCCTGCAACTTAGAGAAAAGCAGCCTCCCCGCCCCCACTCTCCTCCCCACCCGCTGCCTGGGTGAGGCCAAGTCACCTGGGCTTCCTTAGTCCAAAGGCTCCCCAGGCAGCTCAAGTGTGAGAACCCTGCTGCTTCCAGACGCTTTCCTGGGACTGCGTGAGCATGGGTGAAAGACTCACTCTGTGGCCCTGTTCTGGCATCATACACTCACTGTCCTACTTTATTCTCTGTTGCTGGGATAGAACACTGACCAAAAGCAACAGGGAAAGGAAAGGGAAGAAATAATTGACAGGTTTACAGCCCATCATGGAGGGAAGCTGAAGCAGGAGCTGAAGCAGAGACCACGGAGGGATGGTGCTTGCTGCTGTATCGTCTTCACCTTGATATCTAGAGAACCCAGGACCACCTGCAAGTTATTAAGGTCTGAGGACAAATGCAAATTATCAAATTTCTCTCTCATGCTGCCATTTAGAATCTTAACATTATCAATAAAAATGCTGATAGGCTATTAATCCAACTCTGGCAGAGTGCCACTACTACCACTATTGCGAGATCAAGATTTTAAGTTCTCTTTGGTCATTTTCTAAAGATACTTTTCATTGTGCAAAAATGTCTGTCACAGTCATTCTGCCATAAATATGCTGCTGTTTATACAATGTATGTGTCTGAAACTTACGTTTGACAAACTCAAGGAATTCTTATGAGTTCCAGAGAGCCGAATCAAAGGATTCACTTTAAACAGGTCAGATATATCCCTCTCTTAATTCCCTGACACCCTCCTCCTCAATTACCAGGACCTAAAGAAAATCTTTTTCTTCCTAAACTTAACCTTGTCCTCTGCTCTGCCAATACCTCGCCAGGTCCAAGAGACCTGGACACTGGACAGTTCCACACCACAGATCCTGGACAGGAGTGTGGCAACCAGTTAGCCCAGGACGTGACCAGCACCCAGCTTTCTCAGGTCCCCCAAGCTGGCCTGGCATCACTTAGAAGGGTATGCAGGAGGGAAGGGCACGTCAACTCCAGGGATGTTCAGCAAGCCAGCAGCACCATGGCTCCTTCCTCTCGTTTCTTTCACTATGTTCCCAGGAGAGTCAGTTACCAACCTCACACACCACAGCATGATTCTCTTCGTCTTGGGCCTCTATTAGTTCAGCCAGGAAGTATTCGCCATAAATTTCTCTCAGAGTGTTGTCATAGTGCATAAATATTGGCATGAGATCGTCATGGTCTTCTACCCTGTGTAACAGAGAACCTCTGGTTTAGTGTTCGCCCCAGCCATTGCTTTCCTCCCACAGAACACCTACTGTGTTCTACCCCTGTGGGAAGAGCCAAAGATACAGCAACACTTGTGAAATGGATTGATGCCGTCACAACCAGAACTGTAAGACACTTCAATGACTTCAAATATTTCAGATGACACTCTAGCTCTCCAGATGAAGAGTAGCAGTGATGAGAAGGACAGGGAGGTGGGGGTCATGCCAGCAGAGGGGGCAGTGTTGCTGGAGACTGAGGGGTAAGGCAGCATCCAGCAGGAACCCAAGGACAGTGGAGGACAGCACTTTCCAAATGGATCACTACTTCTATGACATGATCCCACAATCCCTTTCCTTTTTTAAATTTTTAAAACTCTCGTGTGCATGTGTGTGTGTGCGTGCGTGCGTGTGCATACGTGTACATGTGTGTCTACCTTGAACTGCAGAACCATTGCTGTCACTATTTACCCTTATATGTTTCTGTTCTGAGACATCTCCGCACTTCCCACGGAGGGAAAAGTGCTATGAAGGTAACCAAGCCCTGCTCACCATTCTGGGGACATTCACCTTGACTCCCATTCTCACGACACTTTACAATGTCCTTGACACCTATTTCAGGACGTAGGAACTAGGTGGTAAGTAGTACTACCACATGGTGATGCTGGCTCTTGGACTCCATGGCTTTCTTCACTTCAGTATACTTTTGGGGACATTTCCTGTTGTATTTTACCTAAGATCCTCTAATCTTGTGTTCCTGTTACTAAAAAAAAATTCCAAATTCCCATGACTTTTCCCGTAGTGTGTTTGATATAACTATCAACCTTTATTCTCTACCTTTTTCATTCATTACTCTATCATTTCCACCATTCTATACATATCCACCACCCCATTTTATCTTCTATATGTTCTCTTTGAGGCTGACACTAGCGCCAACTACTTAGGGATCCATATGTGCATACGGCTCAAGGTTGCCCCTATCTCTGCTGCTGTGCTTCTCATAGCAATCCCAGGGGTCAGGCAGTGCCCTTTCTTCTGTTCAGATGCTCCCAGGGTTTCTGAGATGACCAGACACAGAGCTGCAGCACGGCCTCGGGATGAGCTCAGGCCTGCCAACAGAAGTCCTGCCTTCACCAGACCTAAAGTTCATGGTGCCCTTCAAAACGGCATTCGTTATGACACTCTTTGAAAGCCGGAAGCGGGATGCAAAAATAGTTGAGAGAAGTGTCCTTGGCTCAGTGACCACGGTTCATCATCCAACCAGATGGGTCACAACTCCTCCCAAGCCCGCTGTAACAACCCCCCAGTCTGTCATAGATGACTTCCCCAAATTAGATGTTTTCAACTAAATCATCTCCGTCCGGCTCCTAGGATGAAACTTTTGCCTCTACTGACAGAGGCTCAAACTGCTGCTGGAATAAGGTCAGGGTTAGTATCAGCCTCGAAGAGAACATACTAGAAGATAAGATGGGGCAGTGGAGATGATAGAGTAATGAACTAAAAAGCGAAGAGAGAATAAAGGTCGACAGTTATAGCAAACACACTACAGGGAAAAGCATGTGAATTTTGAGTGTTTTTTTTAGTATCAGGAACACAGTATTAGAGGATCTTAGACAGGTAAAATACAAAACTAAATATTCTCAAAAGTATACTGAAAAGAAGAAAGGAATGAGATCCAAGAGTCATTTGTGATGTGTGTGTGTGTACGTATGTATGTATGCATACACACACATACATATATATGTATATATAAACAAAAACTCCAAATACCTTAAAGAAACTAATATATTTAAAAAACAAAAAGACAATGACAGGTCTCTATAAAACCTCAGAGTTGGACTGGAGATGTGGGTGGATCACTTTGCCTAGAATGCACAAATCTGGGGATTATCCCCAGAAACATAATAAATAAATAAGCGGTTAAAAAATCAGAGCTGCCTGGCAAGGAGGAACACTACTTAGGTGACTGAGAGTGAAAGATAAAGAATTTGGAGCCAACCTGGGCTACAAAGCAATACTCTGTCTCAAAACAACACACTAATTGTGTATTGTGGTGCACACCTTTAATCTCAGTACTCAAGAAGAAAAAAGCAAGCTGATCTCTGTGAGTTCAAGGCCAGCCTGGTCTATATAGTGAGTTCTATGCCAGTCAGGAATACACAGTAAGACCCTGTCTCAAAAAAAGCAAACCAAACCAAAGGGAAAGACATACATAATATCTAGATATTCCTTGATCAGCGTGACTTCTGGGTTCCATGAAGAACTGCAGAGCCACTGAGGAGGAAGCTCCATGTAAACAAAACAAAACAGTGAGTAAAGAACTGTTTGGAGCCCTCTCCTGGAGGGTCACAGTCACATAGTAAAGGCTCAGAGAAGCATATGACAAAGAACGCTTAGCCTTCCTTAGGCTTTTCTCCTAACTGGCCCACAGCACCCTTGGTTCCCTAAACTTCCCTCCTCTTCCTACGGAAGAGGAGATACTCATGAGGGAAAAGGCAGCACTGGTCAGCCACCACGCTGGGACCCAACACTCTGAAAGGATGGAAGGCAGTGGTTCCTATCTCAGCAGCCAAAATCTTGAATTTTACTATCACCTGGCTCTGATGTCACCACTGGCCATCTCATTCCCTCATGCCAGGGCATCAGAGGGACTCCCAGGTGTGAGGCCCAAACGGGGAGCCAAAATCAAACACCAACTGCATGTTTAAAACACGAGTGCCCTTCAGATGCTGCCCTTGACACTTGCCCATGTATTTCCGTGTGTATCCGATCACTTGGAGAATTATCGGCCGTCATCTGTGGCCGGGTGACCACATATGTGAAGCTCCACCATAAATCCATCAAAGGCCTGTTAGGTGTTCTTTTGAAAAGACTAGAAGAAAAAACCAATACAGCACAGTGCCCAAAGCCAGCCCACTTTGGTCTGGACCATGTATCTGCCACCTGTGCCTGTCAACGATGCAGTATTCTATCTCTGAACTACATCCACTATACCACGTGATCAGACACGTGTAAGTGTAAATCAGACTGTAATTATCACTCAGGTGGGAAGAACCGGTAAGAACTGGAGAACACCCACAGTCAGCAGGCAGAGTTTTTGACTCCAGAAGGCTGGACCACCACCCTGACATCCCATTGGCTTGCTCCATCCACCGTCAGTGATCTCACAGATCTGCTTCCCTCAGCTTAGAAATGTCTGAGGGCTCCTCGCTGTTTCTGGATGGGTCCAAGGACCCTCGCCTCCATCATGTCTACCTTATAGCAACCATGTGTGAGCTGACATTTGTATTGTTCTTAGAACGCTTCTTGCCTCTCTTTCTACTCAGTACTCTGATCCACTTGCCTATTCCTAATTCCTGCATCTTTGAAGGCTACCTGCACCATCCACCCTCCATTAACACTTCCTTCCAGGCTCTTCTTCCAAAACATTCAACACTGGGATCAAAACTGGATACACAGTGTCTTGCTATAGCACTGATTATTTTAAGCAAGATGTGGCATCTTAATAACCAAGGAATAAGTTGGGGGGGCACAGAAGATCTAACACAGCTCTGAATTGTGGTGCAGGAGTGACAGGCAGTAAGGACCAGGTCCTTCCCAAGAACCCCCAGTCACAGCTCTGTGAGAAAAGACTACTAATCCCAGGAAGTCTCTGGAAATCTGAACCTACAGTACTCCACTGGCCATGCCATAATCCTTCTACTTAGCCTTCCTCTACTCTCTTCTCAGACGCCTGCAAAGGTAGTTCACCTCCAAGTCTTAGTGCTCTCATTTACAAAGGGAGTGGGGCATGGATCCTGGGACCACGCAATGGGGTGGCACACACTGGAGCCTTAGCCTACTGCCCACACAGCAAGTGTTTGCCCTCTATGTGCGGCACACTCAGCAACAATAACCTAGAACCCTGCTTGTTTCCCACTTACCCTGCAAAAAAGCCACTGTCCACAAGAGGCTTTCTTTTCCCCCATAAAAAAGAATCCTTGGTGACACTGTTCAGAGAAGTAATGCTCTAGGAGAAAATAGCCGGTGATTCCATTTTTGAGAACATTTACCCAAAATAAAGGTTGTACCAATACAGGTAAACAAATATCAAACCTATTTTTAACAAATATCAAAGGTATTTTACACGACTGGAAAAATAATTTAATATTCTAATCATTTCTAAGTGCTATGGTGGTTTGAATAAGAATGGCCCCCTTAGGCTCATATATTTGCATGCTTAGTCACTAGGGAGTAGCACTATTTGAGAGGGATTAGGAGGCATGGCCTTGTTGGGGGCAGGCTTGCAAGTTTCCAAAAGCTGACATCACGCTCAGCATTGCTGTCTCTGTCTGCAGACCAGAGTGCAGCTCTCAGCTACTTTCCAGGACCCGCTGCCATGCCTGCTGCCACGCTCCTACCATAATAACGAACTAAACCTCTGAAACTACAAGCGAGCCCCAATTAAATGCTTTCCTTTATAAGAGTCACCATGGTCATGCTGTCTCTTCACAGCAATATAACAATGCCTAAGACAAGTGGATTGAAATGGCATTCATATAAGAAAGTCCCAATTCCCAGGACATATTCTGGATGCATGAACTGGCTTTGTGGAGTCCATTCCCTATGGCGGGATACCTTACTCAATCTTGATGGGGGGAGGGGCGCTTGGTTTGCCAGACTTTCTTGACTCTCCAAAGAAGGCCTTACCTCCTGTGAGGAGAGGATAAGGAAGGGGAAGGAGGGAAAGAAGGGGATGAAGAAAAGAAATGGGGGGGGTGAACTGGGGCTAGTATGTAAAATTTTAAAATTTTTTAAAAGATTTATTTATTTATTATATATACAGTGTTCTGTCTGCATGTATGCATATCTCATCACAGATGGCTGTGAGCCACCATGTGGTTGCTGGGAATTGAACTCAGGACCTCTGGAATGGCAGTCAGTGCTCTTAACCTCTGAGCCATCTTTCCAGCCCAAATTTAAATAATTTTAAATAAAAGAATCCAGCAGACGGTGGTGGTGCACACCTTTAATCCCAGCACTCAGTAGGCAGAGTCAGAAGGATCTCTATGAATTGGAGGCCAGCCTGGCTCCACGACAAGTTCCAGAACAGCTAGGACTATTACACAGAGAAACCCTGTCTCCAAAAACAAAAACAAAACAAAACAAAAAATAACAACAACAAAAAAACCTTTGTCTGTGTGTGCATGTATATGTGTGTTTGTGTGCATGTATATGCATCGGGGGGTCTATTTCTTGTGACTGTTATTGAGTGGTGAGGTTGCATCAGACTAATCATCTATAGGTATGTATACACATCTCATCTGTCCAAAAAAATGTTTAACAAAGCCCAAACTCAATTTTTATTTATATGATGAATACAATATATGACTCTAGGCCTGGAATCTGAACCCAGAGTCCAAACTAGAACTTGAAATTTGTACACTGTTCAACCCTCATCAGAGAAGCTTCTTGCAGTAGATGGCAATTGACATGGTGACCCAGAAGTGGTCAACGTACAGCGAACAACTGACCCCAGACTCCTGGGCCCCAAGTGGAGTGTCTGGGTTACATTGCTCCCCCCGAGGCTCAGGGATCCATGAGGGAGAGGGTGGCAGGTGACTGCAAGAGAACATAGTTTTCCACACACGAGGCAGATGTACACATCGACTCTCAAAGACTGTGGCAGCATGCGTAAGACCTGCCCAAGTGCAGGCCAGACAAAGATCCCAGCACGGGTGAGGGAAAGCGGGCCTCAGGTCCCACCTCGAGCCGAGAAGCCATTTCCATTTAACTGCAGCTGGGCCACGGAAGTCAGTTTTCTCCAAGGGAGCAACACTGAGGGAAGCCCTCACACCCAGGGTGGTCAGCCAACACAAACTAGACTATGGCTTTCTGAAAATAGAGAGAATATGAAGTTGAGGGACAATTTGGGAGTTGTAGGAGGGATGAATATGCTCAAAATAGATGATATGACATCCTCAAAGAATAAATGAAAGTATTGTTTTTTTAAAAAGTTTGAGTCTTGATATGGTGGAACATAACTTTAACCCAAGCACAGAATTGGGGGCTGTGGGAAGCAGACAGGTCTCTGAGTCTGAAGCCAGCCTGGTCTACATAGCAGGCTTCAGGCCAGCCAAGGCTACATAGTAAGACCTTGTCTCTGAAACAAAACAAAATAAAAATAGAAAAAACAGTTTGAGATGGCAATTTTTAGCTACCTTAATGTACATAGATTTGATCATTATATGTTGTATATATATATACATACCTAATAAAATTGTGGCCCCAAATTTTCGTGAGTATGTATGTGTGTCTGTGTGTGTGTGTCTGTGTCTGTGTGTGACTGGTATGTTGTAAATGTTTCATACAATAAAGAAACACATAGTCATAATTTTAAACTAAAAAAAATATTCAGGAATATTTTTTCCTGGATATTCAGGAATAAAGATCTAGAGAGACAGAGAGGCCTAAGCCATAAACCTCCCACAGCCCATTAACAAAGTTGTCCAAAATCAGACCTTAATACCGATTCTCCTGAGAAAAAACAAGAAGTAAACATTCAAGCCTTGGAGTTCTAAACACTGTCCCTTAAGCCCTTCTCCAAAATGGATAGCGAGGAACTTGTTCAACACACTAAATGCATTCCTTGGGGTAATCGATAATTTAAGAACTTGCATCACCCTAAGCACTAATGCTAACAGATGACATCAGCCTCCAAGTCTCAAATGGCATATGACAAAGCCAGCCTTGTGGCAAGAATGCCTCTGGCTAAGGAGAACCATCCATGCAGTAAAATGTCCGAAGACGAGATGACAGCGCCATCTCAGAGCAAGGGTGGCACGCTCAGCAGGCATGTCCTGCCATTTGCAGGCTGTTCAGCATGCCCACGGTGATGCCCACGGTGATGCCCGCGGTGATGACCATGCTGAGGTTATAGAGTCTCTCAGCACGGAGGATAACAGAAACTCGGTTCTCTGAGAAGTAGTATCCCTTTACATCTTCATTCAGAAGGCGGCTCGGGAGGAGAAATCATGAGCTTGTCGATGCTAGCAACTAAAAAAAAATACTTTAATTTCTTAGGAGAACAAAAGGTCCAACCCATAAGGATTTGCCGTTCTCTTGGGCACTCAGATGTCCAGCAAACTCTGAGAACCAGGTCAGACAAAAGTAGAGCTGAATTCAGGCCCTAAAACCAACAAGCTGTCAAAGGTACCTCACTTGGGGAATTAGGCATCTTCTAGATTTAGGGCATAGCAAAAACTAAGGATAGTCTGTGTGGTGGCTCTGACTGACTTTCTGGAAGATGGAGAGATAGAAAGACAAACTTAGCCATCCTTTCACTCTGTCATTGCGCCAGGAGGGACATGGTGGTGCCCTGGATCCCATAGAACCCTTCCTGGCAGTTTGGCCGAGTCTCTTGGTGACACACAGTTTGTCAGATCATGTCACTGATGCAACATCCTGTCTGCTCTATATGACCGCATCCTAGAGGAAAAAGCACAGGCTGGCTTCCCTTAAGTCAGAGAGGTGTGTGTGTCACGTGCTGGGGAAGTTCACCTCAGCAACAGCACAGAGGCAGTCTGCACATCCAGACAACTTCCCAGACTCCTCTGCCAGCCTCCAAGCAAGCATCTTCCATAGCTAAAGGGTCTGCATTTCTCCAATAAGACTTAAAAATATACTACTAAAAATGCCATCACTAAATATCACAAATACATTTTACTGTAGCATATTTGAAAAAACTGATAGAGAATTCAATTTAGTTCTAAAGAATACAGATTGCTTTGTCACATCATTCTTTTATCAAGAACACTGTCTCAACATAGGACAGGGCAACACCGGGTTGCTGGCAACTAGATTTTTTTCTTTTCATCCACAGCTCAAAAATGAAGTACCTTTTTCTCTCCAAGAGCTCTTGTGCCCTCTAGTGGTCTTCATTACGAAAATTAAATCCATCATTCTAAACGTTCATTCTAGAACTTTAAAACTGGCAGTTTAGGCCCATTTAACTAATGAATGCCAGAAAGTGTGATTTTTAAACTTATGGGGAATTTTTAAACTCAAGCTTTCTATACATTAGGAAGACTTCAAAGTATGCACCATGCCATGTAAGTCCCTACCATCCCTACCCTGGGATTGGATCCATGTGCCCATCTCACCAATGGATTGCCCACCAAAACACAAGTCTGGTGGAGTATTTTGGTAACAAATTTCCCAAATTTGGTGACAAGAGAGTCCCAGATAAATGTTGTAATTTTTCTACATCTCCTTTTAAAATGCTTAAGGATCTTGATCACTTATAGCTCAAAATATTAATTCCTATGAATTGCTTAGAAGTCAAACTGAAAAAAGCAAAAAACTATCAGCTGTCTCATACAATTAAATTCTGGGGCAGAAGACACGGTTTGGTGATTAAAAGCATTGGTTGTTCTTCCAGAGGACCTGAATTCAGTTCCAAGCACCAACACTGCTGCTCACAACTGTCTGTAACTTCAGCTCCAGAGGATCCAATACCTTCTTCTAGTACCAAGAATGCACATGGTACATAGACACATATGCAGACAAAACACCCATGCACACAAATAAACAAACAAATAGTAACTAAAAATAAATTTAAAATTATGTTTATTAAAAAAAATAAGTGCCTCAGCCGGGCAGCGGTGGCGCACGCCTTTAATCCCAGTACTTGGGAGGCAGAGGCAGGCGGATCTCTGTGAGTTCAAGGCCAATATGGTCTACAAAGAGAGTTCCAGGATGGCCAGGACTGTTACACAGAAAAACCCTGTCTTGAAAAACAAACAAACAAATAAATGAATGAACGAATGAAATATCTGCCTCAAAGAAGGAAAGGTAGATGTTGTTGTTGTTGTTGTTTATTTTTGTTTGGTTGGTTTGGTTTTTTGGGACAGGATTTCTCTGTGTGACAGCGCTGGGTGTCATGGAACTCACTTTGTGGACCAGGCTGGCCTCACAAAAGGTAGTGTTTTTAAAAAGACATTGTTTGAAATATTAGTTTTCTTTTTATTTTTTAAAGGTTAAAGTTTTAAATTCTTTATTGATGTGTTCTTTATTGTACATATTTGTGCGGGATGCATGATAGTCTGATAAAAGTATGCAGCTGTAACAATCAAATTTGGGCAGTTGGCATTTCCATGTCCTTTAACATTTACGGAGTTCCTGATTTCCTCTCTTCTAACAAAGAAAATTTTCATCTGTTTTGAAAAACAATAATTGAGCCAACATGATTAAGCATCGTCATCTGCAAATAGGCAGGATGCCATGCAAGGGAACATGAGTGATTTAACAACACTCCCAGGCAGTACATAACCGTTCTCTTGGCTTAGTCTTCCCTACACCAGTGAGAACTTGGAAAAGGAGGCCTCCACCCTCCCAAGACCAGGGGTTTCTATGCCACGAACACCTCGCATCCGCCACTGAAGATTAATTAAGCGCACCGCGGCTTTTAAAGGTGTGTCCGGCAGCAGCTACGCTTTGTTTCGGACATAATGAAAGACAGCAAAGAGTAACTTTGTTAATTAGTGTCTGAGTAGAAGAGCAGGTTACGGCATCATTTTCCACGTGGCTAAACGAAAGAAACAGGAGAAGGGATTATAGTGCTAATTCATTTGGTTCTGAATATGTTGCTAGTTAAATAGCTGAGGGATAATTACATCCCCCAAACCCTTCCCTGGTTTAGTGTCTTAAGAACTGTGTTCATCACCGTTAATTATCAGTGCTAGTAGCTACTGATGAAACAGATGTCAAATGTGGGGGAAATAAGTATAAAGTGGCAGCCTAAGAGGCATGAAGCCACGCCTATTCCGTGATGCCATGCAGTGTCTGTGTTTCTAGTACTCTTGAGGTAAAAGTCCGTGCAAGTTCCAAGATACAGGCAATGTTAGATTCGCGAATACTAAAACTCTAATCTATCAATTTGGAATAAAAGGCTTTAAAAATGGTACACGTCTGTACCTTCTTCAGGCAAAAGCACTGTTTTGTGTCGCCATGTCCACCTGAATTCACTACTATGCCTTCATTATCTTAGCATAAATGCTCCCTCTTTGGTCTCTTTGGATTAGGTCAACCTCTCTCTTGGTATCTGTTCCTTACGGATTCCCTGTGGTGCTAACAAACAGAACAGTGAGACAGCAAAGGCTGCATGATCAGGACCTCGAGTTGAGGTATCCAGAGGTTTATTTCTAGCTTTGTGGGCCCTGCCCAGTGGAAGGCCACAGCCATCCTGCTAAGTCTTAAGAGGGGGAAAAGAAAAGGGAGAGGTGAGGAAGGAAACAGCAAGGGAGAAGCTGAGACTGAGCCGGAACTATCAGTTGCTTTAATGAGGGTTAGTACTGTCTACTTGACAGGATCTAGGATCACTAGGAGGAGATCTGGGCACATTTGAGAGGGATGATCCTGGTAGGTTAGTCTCTAGACATAACTGGGGGTGGGACGGCAGTATTTTGTCTACTGAGGTGGGAAGAGCTGCCCACTATGGGTGGCACTCTTCCCTGACTGGGATGTTAGATGGTATAAACCTAGAGAGAGAGCCAAGCAGCCACAGGCATCCACGGTTCTCTGCTTCAGTCCCCACTGCCATACTTCTCCACCATGATGGGCTGGAGTCTTGAACTATGAGCCAGGATAAGCTCTTTTCGCCAGATTGCTTTGTCGGGTTTTTAAATCACAGCAACTGGGCTGGAGAGATGGCTCAGTGGTTAAGAGCATTGCTTGCTCTTCCAAAGG
>LOEQ01000884.1:400530-413720 GCA_001685075.1 Bramus lutescens
GCAGACATGCACACAGACAGAATATTGTATACATAATAAATAAATAAATATTAATTCACAGCAACTGGAACAGTCAGCAAGTGCTTCCTGGGAGCCAGATACCGACTGAGCACATCTTCCGTCTCTTCTCCTGTTATGGACATCCTGAATAGCAGACAGGGCACCAGGGAGCAAGATAACAAAGGAGTCATCTTACTAAAAAGTAAAAGAAATGGATCACTTTCTGATAGGCTGCTTCTGTGCATGTCAGCTCCAGTACTGCATGGATAAGCAGCCTTTCCAATGCAACAACGTCTTGCAGAATGTCTATGTTGAAAGTATTCTTAACTATTCTTCTGGAAAATGATAGTTTTTAAGATCCAAATGGGCATACTAACTGGATATTTAAAATTAAAAAAAAAACATGGCGGGGGCGGTGAGCTGGCTCAGTGGGTAACAGCGATTGCTGCCAAGCCTGACAACCTGAGTTCAATCACTAATACCTACGTGGTAGAAGGAGAGAACTGACTCCCAAAGCTGTCCTTTGACCTCCACGTGTGTGCTAAGTATGTGGATTCATGTGCACACACACACACACATGCACACTAATAAATGTAACAAAACATTTTTTAAATATACTTTCGAAAATGTACCTCTCCTTTGTTTGTAGGTAATTCATTCCCCCATATTCAACCTAACCATCCCCTAGGAACTGTCTACACATTTAATTATCCATCAGGAGACTCTCTACACTGGAAACGCCTTGGAGTTTAAGCATTTCACTCATTTAACATGGAGCTTGTAAAATGCCACTCACAGCACATATTGGGTGCAATTTAGAACAGCAAAATACTATTTTGTTCTAGCAGATTAAAAACATTCTAGTAACTGAAAATATTCAGAGTCTGGAGATATAGTTCATCAATTGTGTGCAAAACCTCTAGTTTGATCTCTAGTTCTAAAAAAATTAAAAATTATCTTATAAAATAATCTATAAAATCATGAGGTCTAAGGAAACAGAGTTCTATTGGTTATAAGAAAAACTGACATTTTTTGGTTGAACAATTTGAAAACTATTTTTAAATCTTAGTATTTTATTATTCAAAAAATTCCTTTTTAGGTACCTATCTTACTGAAAATAAAACACCATGATTAATATTTTTCCCATGGTATCTGTTTTCTGGAAAAACTTGACAACAACTAAATTTCTGTGTTAGTATGTTTTGTCCTTGTGACAAATACCTGAGAAAAACAATTTACAATGGGAAAATTGTATTCTAGGTCACAGGTGCAAAGGCTTCAGTGTCTTCGTAGGGAGGCTGTGATGAGGCGATCAGAACATGCCCATCAGGGACACGCCCACCAGGGACACGCCCATCAGCCCATTAGGAACATGACCATAAGGAACATGCCCACCAGGAAAACGAGATGATGCGTGTACTCTCTGGATTCCCACTCTTTTCCCTTTTTTTCCAGTGGAGACTTCAGACTACAGGATGGTGCTGCTCGCATTCAGGATGTCTTCACCTTAGTTAACCCTTTCTGGAAACTCCCTCACAAATACGGTCTCCTATGTACTTATCAACATGATCGAGGTGAGAATCAAGACTAACCACCATCACCATTCCCATAAACAACTAACAACTAAACGGATTACAGTCACACAATAGCCAGGCCATCTTGGAACAGGCAGTCATCAGGAAAAAAAAAATCTTTTTTTAAAGGTTTTGTTATCATAAGTTATGGATAACAATGGGGTTGGGTGTGACGTTCTCAGACACGTCTATGATGCACTTGCATCCTATTTGCCTCTTATTCCTATCCCCTTCCCTTGTCCCCCCTCCAACTCTTGCTGATTGTCCTCCTCTTCCCCACTAAGCCCACCTCCTACCTTTTCCCTTTTATTTTTAATTGATGACCCACTGACTTTCACTGGGGTTGCTTACAAGAGCATAAGCAAGAGTGTAGTCATAGGAGCATGCACAATCTACTAGTGGGTTCTCTGTCCCGTGGTAACCATTAACTGCCTGTAGATGCCTGGGGAAAGTGGGGCCTTGGGAGTCTCTTGCCTTTAACCGTAAAGACAGTGAGCTGCTATATTAGGTGCATAATTAACAGAGCATATGATCACAATACAGTGTAATGCATACACTGCCCACTGGATCCCCTGGAATTAGAGTTACAGTTGTGAACTGTCATGTAGGTGCTGAGAACTAAACCTGGGTCCTCTGCAAGAGCAGTAAGTGGTCTTAACTATTGAACCAATTCTCCAGTCCTCCCACCCCACCCTCACCCAACCCCAGTATATTTGTATTTTGAGGAAGGGTCTCTCCATGTAGCCCAGGAAGGGCTGTGACTTATGGTCCTTTTGCTATTGCTTCCCAAGTGCTGGGAGTACAAGCATGTAGCAACAATGAAAGACTCAGAGGTATATTATTTTCTCAAAATATTTTAGTGGTTTCATTGTTCTTTGCAGAACTAGAGTCTGAATCCGGGTCTTACACAAACCAAGCAAGAAATCTGCCTATCAGTGTGGTTTGTTGTTGTTTGTGGGGGAAGTATTATGATTGAATCCTTGGATGCAAAACAGCTATGTGGAGTCAACAGTACTTGCATGTGCATATCTAGCTATAAACAATTTTAATTCCTAACAGGTTTCTGATCTGAGAATATTATTTATTTACTAAGAGAACCTATCCTTCAAATGGGTAGTAAAAATGGCAGGGAGAAACTGAGAGATTTTAAAATAAAATTAAGATAAAGGCATAACTATTAGGTTTATGGAAATTTCCCATAGGAAAAAAAAAACACTGCCAACTTGTAACTGCATTGTCAATCAAATGTCTTTAAAGAATGCAACTTCTTGAACAGCTAAGGATGTTCCTATCCAGGGGACTGCCCTCCCCGCACACACGGAAGAGCAGCCACACCTGCCTATCTGCCTGGCCATGACCATTCCAGGGGCTTCCTGCTTCTGCTTTGCCCACTCTGCCTCTTTAGTTGAATTCTGGTTCATCCCCTCAGACCAAACTCAACTGTGTACATGAAGCTTTTATTTCTTCATGGAGGTATGGCAACATGTGAGAAAGCGCGTGACCTTCAGTGACCTTCAGAACATATTTTGATGAGCTCAGACCACCGAGCGCTCAGCAGTACTGCCACCCTCCTGCCTCCTGCAGAATCCCCTCTTGTCCCTCCCAGTATCACTTTCCCTCCTTAGCATAGCGTCACCAACCTGATTTCTACAGAGTAGCTTTGCCTGTTGTAGACATCATAAAACTGAGGTGACCCCTAGATATTTTTTTTCCATCTGCCTTCTTTTATTCAGCATGACTCCTCAGTGATTGGTTGCTATGGAAGCAACTCATTCTGTTGAATGGAGTAGCATCTACTGTACGTATGTACCCTAGTGGGATGGGTAAACACTCAGAGGGCTATTCTTGGGGGAGGGAATGTGAGGCTGTATTTATTTCTCTGTGTCCTTCCCTCATAAACTAATATCCTTATCGTTTATTGCAGACAAGCCCCTCTCCTCCACTGAACTCTAAGCCCCTCTGTGATATATATGGTGCTAGAATTAACCACAGGAAACTGCATTGCACAAAGTAGGCAGGCCTCCAGCCCCTGCAGTAAATAATATTTAGTGCTTCTTGGATTGTTACATGTAATCAGAGATAATCAGAGGTACAGTGTCAGACTTAAGTTAGGTCATAGGCTGTTGCCAAGAGCTCTGTGCTGTTGTCCACACACTACACCGCTAATAGAGAGGCACGTGGCCCCAGAACATCAATTCTTTTACATGTTACATGTAATCAGAGGTACACTGTCAGACTTAAGTTAGGTCATAGGCTGTTGCCAAGAGCTCTGTGCTGTTGTCCACACACTACACCGCTAACAGAGAGACACATGGCCCCAGAGCATCAATTCTGTTTTGCAAATTAACTCATCTGGCGGAACCAAGAATCTAGATCTAGAATGTCATCATTACACATTCTTAAAAGCTATGCTGTAATACTACATGCTCTTGCCTCTTTATAACATCCAAATTTGATGCTTTTCTAAAGTAAATTCGTCAAATATGGAAATGGGCTGAAGAGGGTACAATTTATGCTTCACAGAGGAGCAATCATCACTGGGAAATGACTTCCCAATGCACTCTTATTTCAAAGCAGGCTAGCTTGTCCTCACATTAGGCTGGAACTCTAACAGGGCAGTTAAGTATCCTCACTTGGGGCCTCAGGATGGTGTAGTTAGGTGTCTCCTTAGGCTGGCTTGTTGGGATCACAAAGGTCCTTGTTCCCATAGATCTCCAGGGAAAACAGAAATTTTAAACAACCAGAACGGGAAGGACATATAAACTGTTTTTCCAGAAAGCTTGGAACTGGAAGTTATAAATAGCCCAGTGATCTGAGTTTTCTGTTGGGCCAGGCCATATTAAGTTCCCACAACCAGGACCAGAGATATCTAATAGTCTAAATGACCCTTACATTATCTATATAACAAAGGGCTCCCCCAAGCTCCCTCAACCAGAACCAGAGGTGGCTAATAGCCCCAATGATATCTATGCTGTCTATATGACCAAGACCAGCCTGGATCCTTTCTTAGGCTATTAAGCTAATGCAAGCAGCCTATTTCTATAACCCATCTTCTTGGAAGAAATGATATGTCCTGAGTTGAGTCTTGATGTAATTATGCTTCCTTGTAAGCCAGGGATTGCATTACACCAAGAAACTTTTCTCCCAAATTATGCTGTGTTTAAATATGCTGGCAACAAGCCACCCAACATCAGAGTCCCCTAAGTTTTCATTTTCACTTCATTATGGTTCATTTCCCTGCCTGCCTACACCTGAAGGGACTGCCTCTGTGCCCACTTTCCTGCCACTGACTGTCCACAGTGGCTCACACACACATTGTGTGGTGCTGACTATCACATTTAGATGGGCTGGGGATAACACCCACGCCAACATGAGGCCTCTCCTCTCTGTCACAGCCATCTTAGGGTGGAGGACTTCAGTGCGTGGCTCACTGCCTTCAGAGCAAGCATCCCAGGAAAGCCAGGTAGAAGCTTCCAAGACTTAGTTCACCCCTCCACAAAGCTGTGCTGGTGAGAGCATGCACAACTGCCTGGTGTCACACAGAGGACACACACAGCCCGACAGCTAACAAGAGGACTGGGGAAGTCACACTGTAGGGGTGGAACCATGGTGAAAGACAGGATAGACTACCTTGGAAAACAGACTTTGCCACATTTATAAACCCTTAAACGGCTACGCTTGGGCGATGTCATGAAGACACTGAAGACTTCAATTGGAAAACTCCTCTCAGAATGAAAAACATCCTTATTCGTAAGTGTTAGAACACGGGTGGGTTTTACAAGGAACACTAAATAGGCAGATTCATTTTCAAGTTTGCTTTATTTGAGAGTTTTCTTACTTGCTGCAGGATTAAGGGCTATTTTGGAAGCCCCTAGTAGTAAATGCGTAAGTCCCCAGCTACACAGAACCAAATGAGAAATACAGGATAGCCTTGCTAATTGTGCCATCTAGGGAGATGCTAAGAATCTCCAAACGAATGTTATGAGTATCATAAAAATTTAATCTAACTGGTTAAAAAGTCTTTTATAGCTGGGTGGTGGTGGCACATGTCTTTAATCCCAGAACATTGGGAGGCAATGACAGGCAGATCTCTGTAAGTTCAAAGCTAGACTGGTCTACTGAGTGAGTTCCAGGACAGCAAAGGCTACACAGAGAAACCCTATCTTGAAAATCTAAAGGGGAGAAAAGTTTCTTACAAAGATGACCATCCCATGAAGTTTACATCACACAGGCACTTTGTCAACCGTACCTGGCTTTGCGAATATGCAGCTGAGGGTAGTGGTCATGCCTGTGACATATATGCACTGCAAAATCTTCATCATAGGTCAAACATGGAATGTTTCCCACTAGGTCAAACACAGTTATCAGAGTTGAACCTAAATCACAGAAAGAAATGTATCCTTTAATCAAGGGATAATGTCAAGATTTCAGGAAAAAAATGGGGTCCCCATTCCACTTAAGAGATTTACTGGCTGTAATCAAGTACAAACATGACATGCTTAAAGTCCGGTGACCAATCTTCTTTCCCATTCCCAAGAGTGCTACTTTCAGCTTCAGTTCCTTGCCAGTTTCTGGGGACACCGGGCTGTTGAGGCCCTTACCTAGGCTTACGTATGTTGGCACTATAAGGAATATGAAGTATAGTTCTGGTACTGCCTTGAACACAGTCCTGGGGAGGAAAGACGGGATGGGACAGTGTTAGTAACAAAGCAACCACATTGCCTGCCTGCCCCTGAGAAAATGAGGTGTGTGGAAAGTCACACGGACTAAGTTGCTCCCTGCCAGTCAGGGCCAGAGCATCTCCTAGGCAATTTCCTTCCTCTCTACTTTTCCTTCCACTCCAAAGAGCTCCCCTCCTCTCTGTCTGGTGGAGGTCGAGCGAATAAAGGGCATGACGCCCAAGCAGCGCACCAGATTTCTGCTGACATTAACCTCTGACCTGGCATCTGGATGGTCTGGTGTGACATTACAAAGTGACTTGAAAGCTGAGCCACCCACCCCCACCCCACGGTCTGTACAGGCTGTCAGAGATGCATCGCCAGAGCTCAATGGCCCTGCTCATCATCTTTCCACACACTCTGCTATTCAGGATGCTTCTGCGGGCTGTCATGTCGATATAAACTTCTAAAGTAAAGACTGAAGAAATCTTACACAGAAAACACATAAGTCTGTGAGTCTTCCCTCATTCCTGACCACCCCGATCCAGTTCTTTAAATTACTGCACTACCTGTTGGCCTCAAGTGATAGCAGTTAAAAACAGGGGTTCGAGAGAGAATGGATTTTAAGAATTAGATTATTTCCTTTTGGAAATACTGCTGCTATTAAATTGATAGAGGATTAATGTTACAACAAACTATAAACAAATTAAAGGCTCCAAAGAACTTCATTTCATTTGAAAAATACTCCATATGGTATCTTTCATGACCACTGTCTGTGCAGAGTCACCCACTCACCGAATAATCTCTTTGAGGCAGCCAGTGGAATACTCGTCCACAGCCACAAAGAAGTGCATAAACAGTGTATTCAGAGGCTGCAGGAGAAAGAAAATGTGGATAAAACACTGGACCAGACAGAACAGGGCTCAGAGCAGTCCCAAGGGCAGAGCTGGCCAGGATTTGTGGGTCACAGCTTACGCCAAAATGACAAGACAACCAGGAAGCAGTTTAAGCCCTCTGTCTCACTAGCTTGGAATTATCTAAGGAAGTGAGGATTGTGAGTCTAGAGTACCCAGCCCCTGCTCCTGCCCTCATGGAGGAATTGTGGGTAGGGAAGAGCCTGCAGGGGAGTGAAATCGATTACAGACTCCATAGTCTTGCCTTTGGGGGTGTCTATGCCAAGTGAAAGACAATCACCTTTCCCTGGGGCTCCTGAGCCAGCAGCTGCTGCTCTATTCATGAGACACTAGGGAGAGATTCTTTTATGAAATCAAAGGATGGAAGGCAGATGCTACATTAGGAATCCAAAGGCTTTTTTGTTCAACATTCCTGGAGTCCCAATCAAGTTATTATTCCTGCGATCCAGAAAACCTGGGAGTTAAAAATGCAGAGAAGCGAGAGTCTCACAGGGCTTTAGGAATCCAAGTTTTAAAAGGGCTTTGTCCTCTGACTCTTGGGTGATTAGCTGGCCTAAATAATACTAGTGCTCCTTTATAGTCATCTCTCGGTCCCTGTATTCATGAAGGTTCTAGAAATAATGGAAATGCAGCTGAAAGGTGAGTATCATACTTGCATTTCCACTGGGGAAGTGGGAACTTCCTACTTCCTGATTTCTTAGTAAAGCTGCTCCTCCCTCAGTGTCAGTTTGGGGTGTTGGTTCCAGGACCTCTGCAGACACAAAAATCGATGAACGCTCAACTCTGGTCCCTGTATCAAATGGTGGAGGATCTGTATACGATCAGCACACGTCTCTGATACACGTTGTTATGTTTTAACAGAGTGTAAGCATGACTTGAGGGGCTGCTTACTATATTGTCCGGGAATAATAACAAGGAGAAGCCCTGCATGTATTCAATACATGTACATTTAAAAAACACTTCCCATTGTCAGTCTGCTGAATTTACGGTGTGGAACCGGTAAATGGAGAAAGCTGACCTTAGTTCTCTAGGAAACTTCGGGTTACCAACTACATAGCCATGTGCTGTCTCCACTTCTGTTGGCTAACCTGTGACTCGGAAGCACTCAGCAGGAATTGGCAAGAAAGAAATCACAAGTTTGACCTGTGACCTTGGAAATTCTCAAGAAGCATATAGCACAAACTCCCAAGTCCAGATAACAACAGACTACAGGGTTCTAGGTCCTTTCTCTAGATTAATGGTTTAATCCATTAATCTTCCTCAACATCTGCCTTGGAGCACATGGCTTACTACATGCTTGTTTTATCTAGATAATTTAGGATTTGCTCTCTAAACATTTTTAAGACAAAAACCATTCCTTCAGTTCCAAATGCTAATGAGAAAGAAAATACACTGAGTACTAATTAAGGCTTAATTGGTGTAGCTCAGCAGAAAAATAATGTAACTTACAAATGCAAATCAAAATGCAATTTCACATTTTCTGGCAAATACATTTAAAAAGAATAGAACTGGAGCTGGAGAGATGGCTCAGTAGGCAAAGGTGCTCGCTGTGTAACTGTGAGGATCTGAGTTCAAATCCTCAAAACACACATAGAAAAGCCAGACATGTAGCACGCCTGCCTATAATCCTGGCCCTCCTACAGGAATGTGAGAGGTAGAGGAAGGCAAATTTCTGGGAGCTTGAGGCCCAGGTGGCTTGGCAGATGCCGCAGATAAACAACAAAATGAGACCCTGGCACAAATTAAGGTGGTAGCCAAGGACTGACACCTGAGATTGCCCTGACCTCCACAGGCATGTATGTATGGCTTTATGCTCCCACATTCACACATATGAATGTGAATGTACATACACAGCATAGTCATAAGCACACATACACACACGAGTAAGGATGAATATGTTGATTTAAAATGTTTTATTTAACCTAATACGTTCATTTTATAATTAACACATAATATAAAAAATTGTTATAGTGGATTATTTATTTCCTTTGAGACAAAGTCTTGTGACAATGACCTGGCTGGCCAATTACTCACTACATAACACCGACTAACTTGAACTCACGGCAATCCTACTGCTTCTGCCTTTCAACTATTACCTGGATTATTAATATAAAAAAAACACATGGCATACTTTACACAGTTTTCCCCACTAAGCACTTCAAATCTAGTGTATGTTTTATATTTGCAGCACATTTCAATGCAGACTAGCTAATGTCAAATCCATAATGACTACCTGACATCAAAGGCGCCACCCCCCATGAGGGCATTTTAAATGTTACACAGTATGGCTAAGTCTTCGCTCTGTTGTCATTCCTAGGGCAACTGCTAGGTGACAGAGGCCTTCATAGGATATCACAGACCTCACAAAGGACACACAGACATCTGTAGGGTATCTAGATATACATAGTGGGCACACCAATTCTTTACTTTCAGATCTTGTTAATTTCAAAGCACAAGGTAGGCCTTGGGGGCAGCTGGCTGACAGGGCCATCAGGTACCCATCCTATGCACTCTGGACACCCCTTGCCTCTAGCATCCTATCGTTTTGTTTTTAACATGTTATGATGTTGCTATGGTATGCATGAGGGTTGGATGTCTCGACCCAGAAACTGAGATGATGCTGGTCTGACACCAGGCCCTCCCTCCAAGTTGGGTTGTTCCAATAAACATGCTGTGTGTTGTTCTTACTGTGCATGGGATTTCATTGTCAAGCTCCTCGAACACTGACACCCAGTTGTCCTGCTTGGCAACATTCCAGTTGGGGTAGTCCAAGAAGATGCCATGGGCCATGATCTCCTCCTTGTCATTACAGAGGGTAACAGCAAGGTTTGCCTTTTCTCTGTGAAAAGGATGAAAATACATTAGTAGAGACAACCAAAGTGAGGTGAAGGCAGGCCATCTTCTTCCTGGGGCCCCTGGAGCTCTGGAGCTGCTGCATGAGGTCTGGTTACAGCCAGAGTTGTGAGAATGATGTTGCTCAAAGTGTGGGTGTGTTTGTTCAGGGTATATGAAGTCATCAACCAAGTTGTTATTTAAAATTATGCTTTCACTAAAAGTGTTATATTTATCACAGTAAATATCCAATAGCTGCCTTTGGCACACTGAGCAGAACAGCATTCTATCGCATACCTCCTCTACCTTGTCCAAGGTAGCAATACCACTGTGTTGATGCACACCCAGCACAGTTGTAGACAGTCACAGTGGTCAACTGTCCTCTGCTGGGGACTCAAGTGTCACTCGAGACATGAGACTTCATGCTAAAAGCCAGGAAGGTCCTGGGAAAACTGAGATGGGCTGATCACCTGTGCACAAGTGGCAAAGCTGCATTTAGAGTCAGTTTTATTGGCACTCTTACGCAGGGTTCTTCCAAACCCCGAGCCCAGGTCCCAAGGCTGAGTTACACAGAATCTGAGTATCTGTAGTCACCAGTTCACTTTCTACTGCTGTGATAAACACCAGGACCAAAAGCAATGTGGGGAGGGAGGGACTTACCTCATCTTACACTTCCAGGTCATAGGTTTTCACTAAGGGAAGTCAGGGCAGGAACTCAAGGCAGGAACTTAGAGGAGAAACCACAGAGGAATGGTGCTTACAAGCATGCTCCCAGGTTCACATCTAGTACATACCTGTGCTCCGGTGCACCCTGAGTTTTCTCTCCTCTCTTTCCCCTCCTCTTCCCCTCCAGCTCCCCACCCTAGCTCTCTCTTGCTAGGGAATGAGCTTTTAAACTTGGGGCCTCACCAATGGCAGGCAAGTATTCTATCACTAAGCCATATCTCTAGCCTCAGCTACCTTTGATGTGGGATTCCCCTCTGAATGCTGTGAATATGACTGGTTAATGAATAAAGAAACTGGTTTGGCCTGATAGGGCAAAGAAGAGCTAGATGGGGAAAACTAAATTGAATGCTGGGAGAAAGAAGGTAGGGTCAGGGAGAAGCCATGTAGCCCCACTGGAAACAGATGCCGGAGCTTTACCTGGTAAGCCACAGCCTCATGGTGGTGCACAGATTAATAGAGATGGGTTAATTTAAGATATGAGTTAGCCAGACATACACTTAAGCTATTGGCCAAACAGTATTGCAAATAATATGGCTTCTGTGTGATTATTTTAGTGCTGAGCAGCTGGGAACAAACTAGCAGCCCCCTACAACAAATTGGCACTCCATTGTGTGCTAGCTAAATCCACATAAAACCTGAGAGGACTTGGAAAGGAATTCTAGACACTAAAAAACAAAGTTTAGCCACATTTTTTCCCCAGATGGGATTTACTTGTTGGCAGCATGCTGCAGCTCCTTTAAGAGAGGTCTTCCTGATTCAGCAGTAGTAGAAAAAAAAGCTGCATGGTTTTGGAACAGCATTTTTTCTGGGCCATGCTGCCAGCGCAAACTCTAGCCTTTTCAGAAGGCCAAGCACTTAAATGGGGTTTGTAGGCAGCATGCTGCAAGTTACTTGGTGGCATCTTGGGCTACTTGGCTATCAAAGTTGAGGTGATGAGCGTGGCTCCCACCCAGCAGTCTCAGAGGCAGTGAATGGACTTTAGCCATGTTGAACTGAGCAGAGTAAGCAGGCAGGGTCATATTTCTCGTAGCAATGCTGCTGCTTAGGTTTTTAAGAATCACTTAGCATTTTAAGAAGCAGTCCTGGTCAGAAAAGGATTACATATACACAATAAAGACAAATTCAGATGGAAAAGACCTCTAAATGGGTCACAGTGTTGAATAAATGTATGTAGGCTTGGGAGAGAGAAGAAAAAGAGTATAGAGAGTTGTAAAAGAAGTAAATTGTTTAAAAA
Source organism: Bramus lutescens (assembly GCA_001685075.1). NCBI lineage: Eukaryota > Metazoa > Chordata > Mammalia > Rodentia > Cricetidae > Bramus > Bramus lutescens. The sequence continues at coordinate 412,469 of LOEQ01000884.1, forward strand.
ATAAATAAAACAAAGTCTTTAAAGAGGCAGACAATCATAGATTAAAAGAATAAAGAAAAAAGCAATGTAAAGATGGAATATAAACAGAGAGTCGGGATTATGTACACTATTGTGGTTTTTTTTNTTTTAGTTCTTTCACTGCAGAGAGACATTTGATTCTGGGACTGCTAAGATAAGCCAACATATATACTTTAAAAGTATCTTGATTTCAAAATATGGGTCTAAGGATATGTTGCTTTGGAAAAGAGGTTCTTCCTTTGTTTCCACAGAGGATGAGACCCTGTGGAATCCTTCCAGACTAGTATGGTTTGATGCAACAAGACCCCCCAAAAGGTCTCCATGAACACCCCCAAATTACTTTGCCCAACAAAAACCAGGAAGCAGTTTGGAGAGAACTATGCCCAAATTCCCAAACATTGTTTATTTAAAGGGTATGCTATAGAGATGGATACAAATTTAAGGACAATTTTGTTATACTGTATATATGTATTTCTGCTCTTGATTAAGGTATTGTGTCTGTGCAGCTCATTTAAAAATGTAATGTATAACTAAGAAATATAGGTTAATAGATAATCATCTATAATAGTCTAGCTTGAAGTCATGTTACTTAGGTTTTCTAGATATATAGTGATATATTTCAGTTATATAGGCATTCTTCAAACCTTTCAAAGACTACAGAATATGGCATTTAAAATGCTTTAAGAACTTTGGACTTTCATGACATGAGACACATCTGCTCTTGACAGCACCAATCTACTTTAAGAGGAAGATGGGCAGTGAAGAGGCTCTTTATGGCATTTATTAGTCATTTGGGCAAGAAACTGCTCTTGCCTGGACTGCTTGATGTTATGCTAGATGAACAAGACATACAAAACTCACAGATAAAAGGACTGCTGAAGTTGCCTAAAAAAGGTGAGACAGTCCTTTGGGGTTTCTGCTTTATAAAAGAGTCTGCTAGACATTCTGCAGGACACAGAAGAAAGTGACTGACAAACTTCCAACATAAATAGACCTGTCTTTGAAATTTCCTGCTTCATGAAAAAGTCTGCTGTAATCTTGCTAATGCCTGTTTTGTTATATGTAATTTTACTATGTTAAAGTTAAAACCTTTCTTTTTTATTCAAACAGAAAAGAGGAGGTGATGTGGGATTACCCTCTGTAAGCTGTGAATATGATTAGTTAATGAATAAAGAAACTGGCTTGCGGGGGCTGGAGAGATGGCTCAGTGGTTAAGAGCATTGCCTGCTCTTCC
>LOEQ01000884.1:444114-455809 GCA_001685075.1 Bramus lutescens
TCTGTGTAGCCCTGGCTGTCCTGGAATTCACTTCTAGACCAGGCTGGCCTCCACCTGCCTCCAAAGTACTGGGATTAAAGGCACAGGCAAAGTGTTTGCAACACGTTGTGCAGGAAAACTTTTAAGCCGCAGGTCTGTCGTGATGGTCTGCATGCTTCTAAACCTGTCACTGTCTTGTCTCTTCAACCACAACCTGAGTCCAGCCCTAGCACTACTGTGTGGTGGCTGTGTAACTTAGTCTTTGTTTTCTGTTTCCTCAGACTTGGGGTAGGATCATGGCACCTCATTTTGAGATTCCACCCCTTTTCTTTTTTAGCAGTATGTGTCTACTCTTTAGAGAATTAGATGGACTTGGGCTAGTTTAACCTCTAAATATGCTGAAATAATTTGTAGCAACTGTATTTTTAGACTAGGTTATTTCCAGGAACATTTTAGCTTGGCTTTGGTTTGCTCCCAGCAGTTTCTAAAACTGGTTGCATTTTGTTACCTTGTTTAGAAAACAATGGCCTGCATATGCTCTTAGGAACAATGTCCTATGTTCCTGTTAACGTCTTGGTTAACTGAATCTCTTTAGAGTGCTTGGAGCCTTCCATATGCTATGTTAGGGCACGACTCATCACAGCACTGCTGCCGGTCTCCCAGGCTTCATGAATTCTGCAGTTACTGTCTGCCTAGAGAATATGCATCTCCCAGTATGCTGCAGAACACGAACGCATAACAACTGATGCTTAACTAAAGCTGTCAGAAAACAGCAGGTGTCCAAAGGACCCACAATGATTGCCTGTACGCTCAGTGATGACGCTGAAAGTAGCACAGTAATATACTTCTGTTGGTGCTGTTCGTATCGTAAAATAGCATTTGCGTGGTCTTGGAGGCAGTGTTTTAATCTGTACTTCACAGCCCTATTTTCTTGTGGTGTTCAACACCCAGTGCTTAGCACTGTTCTTACCTATAAGAAACATTAGTAAACGATTATTACATGTCAGTGTATCCATTTAAGGGAATAAAAGTTGCAAACGATAGATCTTTTCAGGCACCAGACCAGCACCAGGCTTAGGTCAGGCTTAGGTGTCAGCTTAAGTCAGGAAGAAAATCTGTCATTGAACCTTTTGAGTTAGTGCAGACTTAAGATAAAGGTGAAAGCAGGTCAGAATACTAGTTCCATATCTGGGTCTTCCTGGAGCTTCCTGGTTCTCTTTATGCTGCTTATCCATATAGTTAGTGAGCATGCTCTAGAAGTTCACTTGAATAAGTGTGTGCCAGTATGAAAGGCCTGAAGGAAACGTTAATTCTTCCTTGAGAACAAATTTATTCATTCTCCCCAACCTTAATATCTCAAAATAAGACCTTTCTAAAGTAAATGTTTTTAAATCAGGTGCTACCACTTGAGAGCAAGATGGAGGATTATTGGAGGCAAGTTCAAGGCCAGCCGGGGCCACAGAGCAAGACCTTATCTCAAAGAAAAAAATGCCAAAACACAGACATTTTCATGGCCATTTCATGTGGGCTTTTTTTTGTTTACTTCTTTACTGCCTGAGTATTCCAGTACATGCCTGTGGTCTAATTACATGGCCTTCACGACTTAGATCCTCTTTCCCCTTGTTAGTCTTGCATTCAAAGACAGGATTAAGCAGTGCTAGAAGAAAAGGGACCAGCAGCAGGAAAGGTGCTATTTGGGAGGATTTTCACACAGTAAGAAGGAAACTTAAGTATGCCAGACAGGGATGATTTCAGGTGTGCATTTAAAAATGTTTTATATAAAAGTCAAAACAGAGAGGCACCATATCCTAAACAACAACCCTCCATAATCCTGATTAAAAGACAACTTCAGAAAACATTCATAGTCAGCAATGTGTTTTACTATACATCTCAGATTTATACATTTCATATATGCTTTTAAAGCTTCAATTAAGAGTTCAATACAAAATAAAATATATATATTTATATATGTGCAGCAGTGGTTCTCAGGCACAGGATTTAGGAGGAGGATGGAGGGAGTCTTTCCTTGGCATGTACTGCATACTGTCAACCATGATAGTGGAACGTGTCCTTCTGACTTAGCTGCCTTGATTGAATTTTACTATGGCAAACAGTTTGAACATGTATGCTATTGCTCATTGGAACGATGAGATTTGAAGTAAGTTTATATAGCCTGTATTTTCATGAAGTCTTTAAGACCTAAATCATTACTTTCCTCCTAATAGAGCTCCAAGATCATCCTTTGAAAATAATGTGTCCACAAACTTGTCTGGAACACCTGCCTAAGAACCACTGCCTATGGTTATTCAATGTCCTCAGGTCTTACAGGATGAGGTAATGGTATGATGGATTTCTTCTCAGTGTCTCTAGAAAGTGCTTTCCTCATATCTGTTAGGAGACAAAGATTAATGTAAACAACCAATACCAAACTTTTTAAAGTCAAATTGAGTGTATGGGTTCAATTCCTATCAGGTTTTATGCCCTCCTTGCCCCCCCCCCGCAACCACAGGTATGCCAGGTACTAACCAAAACCCACCTAGGAGTCAACTAATAAAAATTAGGAAAAAAACATTTATCACAAAATGATCATTTATAAAAATTACCTTAGACTAACCAATCAGTGGTTAACTAGGTTCATAATTGTTATTCTTTTAGATTTATTAAAATGAGTATTAAGGCCTGTGGTGGGAAGTTATAAGTATTTTGACTTGGAGTTACTTCCATGGCAAGGAGCTTACCATAGGCATCCTCATCAGGCTCCCCGTTGCTGGCTGAGTAATACTCTATGACTGTCCTGTAGACACTATAACCCAACTGCTTGTACATGTTGACTGCAACTTGATTGGACACTCTTACAAAGAGATCAACAAAAAATCCACCTTTTCTTTAAAAAAGAAAGAAAAAAGAAATGTTAGAACTGTTAAGAACCCTGGGCAGTAACTGGCATAGATCTTTAAAAATATTTGTGACAGGCATTGGAGCTCATGGCTATAATCCTAGCAGGTGGGAGAACTGTGGGCTTGAAGCTAGCCTGGGCTACAAAATGGCATAAAACTAATAGTTGGCTTTTGACTGATGGTAATAACCTGGCTCCTGCTGTATTCTTTGGATTCACAATCACTGAAGCCATTTACCAGCAGTTTTTCTGCAATGTGTGCACTCTGATAACATTTCCTCAGACCTTCCTTCCCTCCTTCCATTATCAAGGACACTGTAGCCTACAAAACTGACCTTACTTTAGTGAGTCACACACTTTGTCTCTTTCTCTGTCCAGTCTTATTACTGTGGATAGTCCAGGCTGGCCTTGGAGTCACAACAGTCCTGCATGACAGAATTACAGGTGTGAGCCACATACCTGCCTGGCAATCTGCTTTTGTTGGAGAGAAAGTCTAGCTACTACTAAGATAGGACTGACTTGCAAACTATTTCCTTTTGTACCACCCTCATGCTAAGAATAGCTTTTAAACTGGCTGCTTTGATAGAAAACCTATGCAACAGATCCTATGTGGCTGCAGAGTATTTCCCCTCTGCCCTGGGAAAGATTTGTTGACCTATGTATGTTCTGTACACTACCTGGTTGCCACCTGACAGTTTTTACAAAGAACCACATTCAGCTCATTAACAATTCACCCATTTTTCTTGTAGTTTCCAAGGTATGACATTGTTATATCTTGATGGATTAAATTTTCTTTAAAAAACTTTGTACATGTGAGTGTGCTACGGTGCACATGTGGAGGTGAGGAGTGTGGATCTGTCTTCCTGCCTTGCTTGCTCTCCACTGGGTACATCCAGCTAACTGGCTTGTGGGCTTCTACAGATTCTTGTCACCATCTCCCATCTTCCTTAAGAGCAACTGAGCCAAGATGTAAGTTACCATGTTCAGCGGATCTGAACTCTGGCCCTCATGGCATATATCATGCCAGATTCCCAGCCAAGATTTGTATGTGCTAGTCAACTCTAATGTAAATCAGCTTCCTTTTGGCTATAATTTGTAAGATAATTTATTTCCTATAAGCAGAATATGCATTACTTTTCTTTTGGTACTGCTGGGGATGGGACCACTGAGCTACATCCTTAGTTCATGTATGTCTTTTTATTGCAGTCATTCATTGCTACTTAATTTTCTTTTAAATTGACTTATTTTTTACTCCTATTATGTACATCCCCCCAAAAAAGACATGAATTTAATGCTTATGTATATACACTCACACAAAAGATGAAGCACCAGAAATTGGAAGACAGATTAGTAATTTTCTACTTAAATTATATTTATACTGTACCTAAGCAGAAAGAATATCAGACCCCCACAAATACATGTGCCTAAGGTTATATAGCTTGTTAGAACCCATTTCCTCTTTGTCTATCACACAATAATGTCATTAATGTGTGTTCAGTCTACCTAAAATTCTTCTTCCTCCTAATATTCAGTCCAGGAAAAACTTTAACAACATCACAAAGACTTCCTTTTCTCAGACATGGTGGCACACACCTTTAATCCCAGCAAATGCGAGGCAGAGGCAGGCAGATCTCTGTGAGTCTGAGAACAGCCTGGTCTAACAAAGCAAGTTCCAGCAAAGTCGGGGTTGTTAATAACAAAACTATTTCTTTTCTTTGAATAAGCTGATTTCCAACTTGGCTCTGAGCATTCATGACTAGTTACTTTATAAGCTGGGTGGTGATGGCTCACGCCTTTAATCCCAGCACTTGGGAGGCAGAGGCGAATCTCTGAGTTTGAGGCCAGCCTGGTCTACAAGAGCTAGTTCCAGGACAGGAACCAAAGCTTCAGAGAAACCCTGTCTCAAAAAAACAAAACAAAAAGGCAGTGCCTTTATTAAAATCTGATAGTTCTGTGGAAACAAAGCCTCAAAATCTGTAACCATCCCTTCATACAGGAAAAAACAGCAATTTGACAAATACCAGACACAGTATCGTCTATCCCTTCTAGGAATTGGGGAAGCTTTTTACGTTACTATGTTGCTTTTCAGTATCACAGTGAGTGAAATGGAGTAACTGGTGTCTTTAAAAGTCAAATTATTGGCAGTGACCAAACTGTACTGAGTGCCTCAAACTCAGCAGGACCACAGGATATCTGATTTTAAGACAGGGTCTCACAATGAAGACATGGCATTCACTACTAGTCCAAGCTGGCCTCAAAGATAACATCTGTTTGCTTAATTTAAAGGCGTGTACCACCATGCCCTGGCACAGGCTAATTTTAGATGCTCAGGGAAAACATCAAAACTCAACACATCCTTACTGCTACATGTCCTTTGGATGACAGACTTTTTACAAAATGGGCTTCTGACCCTTGCTGCTATGATTAAACTAATGCATGAAAACCAGTGGGAATGGGTTATGTTGTGTGTGTTTCAGGGTTTAAGAAGTCATTCAAGTGCTCAACAGTGTACTTCTCCCATGTAGTAGATGGCCAGTTAAAAATAAATGACTTAGCATTTTACTTATATTTTTCTATAGATGGCTACTAGCTGTTAGAAGAGAAAGTTAAAAACTGAACTACTTTAGGCCTAAAGACATCTCCCATATTCCCAAGAGCACCAACAACCTTCCTTGAAAGGTTGGTCATTTTTTATTCCAACCAGTCAGCTAGCTCAGGTCTATGGCCAGTCACATTGCATTAGTTTCCCCTAATAACAAAGGAGCAGCAATGAATACATTATGAATATGACAGAATTGTAGAAACTATTGCAAGCTGAAAATGAAATTCCTCAGAGTCTAAAGCCATGACAGTTCCACACACAAGACGAAAACATCCTTCAGATATTCAACAGCAAAAGAAACAGGGTTCACAAATCACTCGCTGTATTTGAAAAAGAGCTCTCACCTTTCTGAAATCTCCTCTAGTAACTCCATAAGTTTAGCAGCCAAGCCAAGACGGCGGAATTCAGGGGCGACAGACAGAGCTGTGACATGGCCATGCCACTCTTCCCTAGCTACTGAGCCTTCTGCTTTGCCCATAACTGCCAACAGAAAATTGCACCAGTCATTAAAACACTAATGTGCACATAAATGTAGAATTATTGTTTGCCATTCACCTTTCATGATAAAAATGCACTAAGGTTTTAATTTTTAAGTACTATTGTCAAACTAGTGAGTGATACTTTAATTTGAAACTCTACTTGCAAGTAATATTCTATACCTACTTCTAAAGTCAGACTCAAAATATTTAAAAAAAAAATAAAAAATAAAATAGAAACCAAGAATACTTTGTCTGAATAAGCTACATTTGAAATAGTTTAGGATTCATTCCCAAATAACTACATTTGAAATTACATATACATTTACAAGTAATTGTAGCAATTCATAGCAAGTTTTTGTTAGAAATTAGTTAAGTGCATATGCTTTAATCACTGCATTATACACCAAGTCATATAGAAATCTAACATATGGAATGAAAGATCCAAAGACTAAAATGTCTGTTAGGTTCACTGCTGAATCTCTTGGCCTAGCACAGGGCTGGACACAGAAAAGATGTGGTAAAGTGTTGGTAATTGATCAGAAAGTAAAATTAGTAAAGCAGACTAAAGCCTGTATTAAAATCTCTACTCACCCAAAAAAATACTAATGGTGGTGTACTTACTATAGCCCATTAGTTCTCCACCAGGAGCCTCTGCGACGATAAAATACTCTGGCCAGTGGGCAAGGTACTGTAAGTAAAAAGGAATCCCATACTAGACCTGTTAAGGAATATGAGGAGTGATAAGCAGCAAAGGTTCCTCATCACAGGATAGTAGGGGTGGGGTGGAGGGGTTCAATTAAATATACTGTCAGATGGCCAGTACGGTGGCACACTTCTTTAATCCCAGTACTCGGAAGGCACTGGAATCTCTCCAGCCTGGTGAGTTCCAGGACAGCCTCAGAAAAATATTGTCAGGCTAGAGAGGTGGCTTGGTAGATAAAGTGCTTGCTGTATAATCATGAGGGCTGGAGCGCAGATACCTATCTCCCACATAAAAGCTGGCTGGGCATGGGTACCAGCTTAAAATCCCAGCACTTAGAATGTGAAAATAAAGAGTGATTAAGAAAAACAGCTGACATCAACCCCTAGTCTCTACATATATACTCTCCACATACATATGCAAAAAGAAAGAAAGAGGGGGGAGGGAGGGAGGAAGGGAAAGAAAGCAAGGAAGGAGGGAGGAAGGAAGGGGAGAAAACATTGTCGGGGCTAGCGAGATGGCTCAGTGGTTATGAGCACTGGCTGCTCATCCAGAGGACCCAGGTCAATTGCCAGCACCCACATGGCAGCTCAGAACTGTCTAACTCCAGTTCCAAGGGATTCAACACCTTCACACTAATGAACATAACATAATTAAAAAAAAAGCATTGTCATTTTATCCCGTTTAGTACACTGTAATTTCTCTATTCATACAATTAATTGGAGTATTTACATTAACAGTAATCTTTAGCAAAGCTGCCTGGAAATGTAGACTGCATATGGTGCCATCTAGTAGAAAATAGACTCTTACAGAGTATGCCTCCATATTGACTAGATTGTACCTAAGGCTGTGTGTGCCATTTACCATCTGAGATTACTTCTTGTTCACGCTCTGCCTACCCTGTGACTGGAAATTCAGTTTCTCAACTGCTTGGCCCACAGCTACTCAGCACATTTATATTTCCTGAACTACACTGGGAAATCAATCGCCCGTTTCTACTTTACTGCTATGCACCTAATAAGTTTGTTAAGGAATCATTTATGCTCAAAGGAAATCCCCAACTGGCCTGGCGCGTGTCTGTAACCCCAGCACAAAAGCAGAAGCATCTCTAGTTCAGGCCAGACTGGGACACAAAGCAAGACCCTGTCTCTCGGAAAGAAAAAGGAAATGAATGTTACTCTTCAACCTGGGGTGCCCTGACTGCTCCGGTTCACTGCTGTTTGTTCCACCTTAGTGCCAGCTTTCTGTTGCAATCACAGAAGACAACACTATTAATAATACACTTTCACTAAGAGGCTCCCAGAAAAACCTCATCAGGGTTAGTCTTCAACTTCTCTAGACAGCAGTCATTTCTTCCAAAACTCAGCCAGGCAGGCCAGCTGGTCTTCCTGCCCCCTAGCATTTGACACTACAACCATCTCTCTTCTGCCTGATGGGGAAACCCAGAGACCTCCCGCAAATATCCCCACTCCCTACAGAAACACTAGGGCCTATACACTCAGAGTAAGCTGATTACCAGTCCATGAATTTCCCTATTTTACTATACAGTAAAAATTCGTAATCACAATTCTTCAGAAACCAGACACACCAGTAAGTACTCTGAGGCCTTTCTGCCTTTTCTATTCCCCGTTTCTGATGTGGCCTTTTGATGCTTGCACTTGTTAATTTTGTTGCTGTACAGCATTCCCTTGCATGAGGACACAAATACCTCATCCTTCTGCCAGGGGACATCTGGGTCACCTCTAATTTCTAAAATAAACAACAAAAAACTTTATGCCTTCATGATCTTTATAAAGACAGCTTAATTTATTTACCATTTCCTAACTAGTAAATGTGAATGACATTCCAAATTTTCAATATAATTCTCTTAAATTTTTGTGATGTCACTTTTTTTGTAAAAGTACAGTAACATGTGAGGTGTTGGGGGACTTGGGAACTAAGTTTGTCATATCTACCCAAACTCTGAGAGTCACAGACAGTATGTAAATTAATTAACATGGATGTATCCCAGTAAGAAAATTATTAAGAAATGAGTAGTGAGCCAGATTTGGTCCATGCATCTTATATTTGCCAAACCCTGGAGTAAAGTGCCTGTTTACTCGTATTTTCAGCCTGCAGGAAGTGGAGTTACGAGTATACTTCTAAACCTTTTAAGAAAGACTGTGCCAGGTGACTGTGGCACTAGCAGTTTCTAAGAAAATGCCTCTCAACTTCATCAACAGCAACACTATGTTACAGCTTTTTAAACTTCTGGATGATCTGATAGATTAAACTGGATTCTCAAGTGATTTTAGTTTGACTGGTGAGACTGAACTAAGTCTTCACTACTCCTCTGCCCTTGTAGGCTACCAGTTAATTCCCCAATCTACCAGCAGGAGTCAGTGAAACATGGACTAGAAATCCTATTTGTGTTGTAAACCACTGATCAGAGCAGTCAAGAACACCCTAACTTAACACATTTTTGCTCATTTTCTACTGAGATGTTAGAAACTGTTATTACCAAAATCCTTTATCCACTGCAGCAACACGTCAGGAGGGAGACAGCAGGCAGTGACAGAGAAGGGCTGTACAGTGCTTCCCAAAGAGATTACCTCCCCTGCTGACTGCACAGCCAGGAACACAGATAAGAAGATGTGTTCTAGAAGCCATCTAGACCATAAAGACCCAGGCGCTCCTGAGCAGGGCTATTGGAGACATCTGGGAGACAGGGCCCGAATCACTGTTCTGTTGCTGCTATGTAAACCAGGTTTACTGTGGATGGCCAAGGTGGGCAGCCGAGCTACAGAATTACTGATTCATATAAAGCATTATAGTAATAGTTTGTAGGCATAGGACCACTCTCACTCTCAGTTTTGTAATTGCTTTCAATGCTGTTTAAGCTGTTCAGAACTTTTTCTCAATATGACTCTTCTGTTTTTCTTTCTCCCATTTTCTTTTTCTTCGTTAATAATCCTTAGTTTTACTTTTTTTCTTAAAAAAGGATACAGTTTCTGTAAGAGGATCCAAGTTACTGAAAGAAACAAGAGATGGCAAGAATTAGAATTCCTGAATTCAATTTAAGTAAGCTTGTGAAAACTAGAAAGATTATGTTAATCAAAACAAAATATGGCCAGGGCGTAGTGACACACACCTTAATCCCAAGCACTCATGGGGGGATGGGTAGAGACAAGCTGATCTCTGCCACTGGTGTACAGAGAGAGTTCCAGGATTACACAAAGAAACCCTGTCTTGAAAACCAAACAAACAAAAAAATCAAATGTGTTTCTCCTACAACTCTGAAACCAACCTGAGAACCAAAGAAAATTACTTAAATGACCCAGTAGCTACATGTGGCACCAATAAAGGGATCTGTACTTTCTCATTTAACTGCTCCTTTACAAGCAGAATTACAGCTAACTCCATCAGACTCTTGCACTTCTGCAGGCATGAGGACCAGTTTGTGTGTCCCCTATGGACTACCAATCCAATTAGCCTGCTCCCTGCTGCATTACCCCTACTATCTCTGGTCCTTCCCTTACAATTCCCCCTACCTTCTTGATGTGAGTACTCCCCCACCTTCACTTTTCCCTACTACTATAAATTCTCATGGACCCCATGTACTTTCAACTCAATTTCATTGTACCTCCATCCTGCTACCCTGCTAACCAAGCCCTGGTGCCATGGGGAACAACCCAACACGTCCCACCATACAACCCCAAATTGAGCATTCTTGAAAACCATCTCCAACCCTTCACTTCCCTATTCAGTCTTTTGTCGAGCTTAAAACCAGCTATTTTCAACTATTTCCCTTCCTTGTCAATCTCTGAACTCTGAAGGACATCAAGTAGTCATACTATATTCCTCTAGTCCAGTGGTACTCAACCTTTTTGGATTTAAAAACCTGTGGTGGTTTAGTATTATGGAAATATCTCCTATATCCTAAGAGAATGGAACTTTTGCTGGACCTCCAGGCCAGAGCTGTTAATACACTTGAAATCATTTGACTGTTAGCCTACTGTATACTCATCCTGTTTGTTTAACCTTCCTTTAAAAGAACAATGTATCAACCTTACTTGCCTGTAAGTTAGTTCTGTATCTAAGCCATACAAAACCCTACTTCACACTTTAAACAAACCTATTATATTTATACAGTGTACTGGTTAGTTTTTGTCACTATCAACCTAGACATCTAGGAAGAGGCAATCTCAATTGAGAAGGTGCCTCCATAAAACTGGCCTGTAGACAAGTCTATGAGGCATTTTCTTCATCACTGAATGGTTAATGTGGGAAGGCCCAGTCCACTGTGAGTGGTGCCACCCCTGGGCAGGTAGTTCTAGTGTGCACAAGAAAGCAAACTGAGCCGGACGGTGGTGGCGCATGCCTTTAATCCCAGCACTAGGGAAGCAGAGGCAGGCAGAGATTTGTGAGTTCGAGGCCAGCCTGGTTTACAAGAGCTAGTTCCAGGACAGCCAGGGCTGTTACACAGAGAAACCCTGTCTCTAAAAACAAACAAACAAAAAAAAACAACAACAACAAAAAAAGCAAACTGAGCAAGCCAGGGGAAGAAGCCAGCAATCAGCACTCCTACATGAATTCTGCTTCACTTCCTGCCTCGGCTTCCCTCATTGACTTTGACCCAGGGTATTCTAGTCAGTATTTATCACAGCAACAGAAACCTTAAGCTATATGGGCTATATAAATCTTCTCAATTTTAAGTTCACTTAAAAATAAATGAATTACATGTTAACATGAATAATTTTACCAAGAAATAGTGATGTAAACAAATAAGTGACCATGGCATTGTAGTTTTTCAGTGTCTGATTTAAAAGAAAACAGTTGCCTTCTCTAGTGCTTGCAATGCTTGCTATTTAGAGACTTCATGCCTGCAACAAGCTTCTTAGCACTGGGAGGAACTGATCCTGAGGACTTGTGGGTACTGTGGCCTGCCCTGTAGAGTCCCCACCCTCCACTTCTCAACTACTTCACATCTGTGGCTCACCTCAACTTTCGAACAGGCTGCCCTTCCTCTGTCTCCTCTCTCTCTCTCTCTCTCTCTCTCT
>LOEQ01000884.1:471678-491316 GCA_001685075.1 Bramus lutescens
ACCACTGAGCCATCTCTCTAGCCCAGAGACATGCATCTTTAAAGTGTGTGAGGTCAGTGGCTAGTGTCTGTGCCTAAGGAAGGGCTGTGGTGTATGGGAGTTGGGCACCAATGGGTCTCTTAGGTTAAGAGTTTCTGGTAGTCAGTGGTGATAGGCAGAGAAGCCTACTGATGGAAGAAGAATGTACTTTTGTCAGTTTCTCTGATCTCAGAGGGTGCAGACCCTCAGGGCCTCCTCCACGCATAGCCCATAAGGCAGTAGTACAGTGGTCTGCATGAGCTAAATAACTTACCACATGGATGCTCTTGAACAACTCAAGTGGGGGTGGGGGGGCACAGCATGTGCTCTTGCTTTGTAGTTTGTGTGTCTGGAAGGAATTTCTGAGAAAATTGCAATCTTGGAGAAGAACATGCTGACCTTGCTTTTGAAGCATGGGCTGACTTTGAACCAAAGGTTGTTTTCCGAAAAATAAGAAGAGGGAGAGAAAAGGCAGGGGAGGTGAATCTGGACACTAAGGCGAATTCATCCTGCCTTTCCAGGTTCCTGCTAGGATACTTGCTGTGCGGCACAGCTAGGCTCCAGAGGTCCACAGAAGCCTTCAGAAGACTACCCAAAGACAGTTGTCGCCTGGTTTGTCTCCATTGCACAGGCAAAAGTAAATCAAAGGTTGCTGGGTCGGGAACAGCCTTCTATAGCCCTAATTCACCTCAGGGAATAAACTCATTGGAAATCATACAGGCCTAGCAGCCCAGTCTGGAAACCCAATTGGGGCCTGGTTGCAGTGTTCACCCTCAAACTGAGCCTCTGCCCTAAATGCTGAGCTGAGATTCCTGGGGAGTCTATTTGGAGTGACGGAGAAAAGGGGGAGGGAGAGACAAAAGATACACTGTTGTACCTCCCCCATTTCCCAAAGGGCAACCAGGTGGGCTACAGGGGAAACACCCACTGTTTCTTGAGGAAACTGGATATCCTATGCCTTTGCCTGGGTTTCTCCTGTGGACGTCCTGTCAGGCTAGGTATTTCACAGCACGCCAAATGTTTTAGGAAGAATCCGGCCTTAATTTGACTTCATTGTCCTAATGGCAGCCAACTGTGGGCCAAACCTGTGTGTATCCTTTATGAGGCGATACTTATATTTCTATTTATGTTGGTGCTAAAGTGATTCACACTGACGAGAAGCTGTACCTTGACTTTCAATATTTTTCTGTAAGTGCTGGGGATAGAACCAAGGGCCTTGCACATTCATTCAGTCTACCGTTGAACTATCCTACCAGCCAGGTTTGGCGTCTGTACTTTTCTCCAGGTTAGCTACATTTGATACCATTCTCCTTGTGATGCTGGGCAGTGGTGATGAGCTAACACTGCCAATGAGCCACAAGCTCACAATGGGGCACGAGAAATCCTCCCCACCATCGTTCACTGGTTTTCAGAGTCAGGGTGTGTGTGATGGGTTAGACACAGTCAATGCATTTCTTATGTTTTAGTGTAGTCAATAGGGAAACAGAAGTGAAACAGCAAGGTCAGAGGGTGGCTTCGTTGTTCCTTTTCCACCAGATGATTCATCTGAGCTAGGACCTTGGGTCTTGAGCCCATGTGCTGTAGGAGAAGAGGGAAGCGAGGTGGGTACCTACCTGAAAATCATCTACAGTGGGGATGCTCCGGTTGGTGGTTCTCCGCTTGTGCCACTGCCTCAGGGTGTCCCTGGCCTCTGAGCTGAGCAACCTCGCAGCCTGTTCTTCTTGGAAATTCTTTATCAGAGATAGTGCTCCATAGGCGCTTGTCAAGTAATAGCCTCCTGGAAGAGCAGAGAGAGTGGGTTCTCAAGAGTGTCACACTGGTGATGACCGTGGAGGTGTACTAGTGCTAAAGGCATATTGTATATAGTTGTCCTCGGGTGTCCTCGGGGGTGCAGAGTCTATGATCTGATCCCGTACACTAAAATTTATGGATGGTAAATATTCATATAATGCGGCACTGTATTTACATATAATTTAAATAATACCCCTGTAAATCTTAAATCATGGCTAGATACATGATTCCTATACCCCATACAATAGAAACACTACACAAAGAGCTGAAGAAAAAAAGACGATGAAAAATTTGCATTTCATTTTTTCCCTAAATATTCACCACCCATGGTTGCTTGAATCCATAGGCACAGAGCCTATGCATGCGGAAGTGGACTGTGACTTCGCCATCGCTTCCACAAAGAGCACACGTCAAAGAGCACAAGTCAAAGAGCACATCACTCACATCTCATCCTGCTCATGCATTCATCTCACAGATTTATGGCCATGCTGGGGCCAGGGAGCATTGAAGAGCTGACAGCATTTCTGTCTCCACGTTTAAAAAAAAGAATAGAATTTACACGTTAAAGAGAGTGGTATCCTTCTAGGAGTGTCCTTAAAATTACCTTTTGTGTTTGTGGGGAGTGCTAACAGACATACCACATTGTAAGATGCCTATGCATTTTTCTAAGTTCTCTTAAAAATTAGTTGCTTGCAGAAGAGTTTGTACATGTGCTTGGGCACCACTAGGGGGCACCTTGAAGGTGTAGCAAGAATTCTCTGAACGTAGCACATTTTATATTTAAAATATGTCAAAATATCCATTGAAATTCTATTATGTGCTCAAGACAGAGTTGGGAGGAGGGAGAATGTAAGAAAAAGGACCTGAATCCGTGTTCCCCAGAAGTGGAGAATCCCTGCTCCATGGAAGAGGGGACATAGAATAAAGGAAACATACACTGACCCCTCATTCACCATAGACTAGACATTCATTGCAGTTAAGCGTGTTATTTTCAGAAGGGTCAGTTTCATGGCCAAAGCATTTAATTGCTCACAGAGGACCTTGCAGAATGCTCTCTAATCAATGTGCAGGATTAAATGGTTTCAGCTCTCAGGAGCACGGGTAGCGGGCCTGGGGACCTGCGTTGGGTTGAACTTGGCAAAGCAGGTTTGTTGTTTACAGTCACTAATGGAGATTTCTCTTTCTCTTTCTTTGCAGTACTTTATGGTGCAGGGCCTCATGCATGCTAGGTGAATGCTCTAAAATGTGAACACACCCTCAACCCAGTCTGCCCACATCCCGACCCCACCACCCATGATTTAAGATCTCTATGACAGCCTCTGCTACGAATTATTGATCTTAGTATTTGTCCCATGAGCAAATCATACATGACTCCGGGTAAAATGCTAGCTAAATGTCACACAGTGGAGTTCAGGGGAATCTACAAGGACTTCAGGAGTCGCTACAGACTTTGACCTGGTGTCAGCATTTAACTGTGGCTCTGGGGGCTGCAATCCTTATGGGGCGGTGAAGGGTTCCTTGAATTTGATACCATGGCCCCCGATGTGCTCAGGCCACTAAGGAGAAAACCTCAAATGCTGAAAACACAGAATTGATCATTCTTTGAAACATGTGGCTACAATTAGAAGACGGTTTCACATTTCAGCCCAACTATATCCCGCCATAAGCGAGAGCTCTGAGCTTGCAAGGGAATCGGTGGTGCTGGGCTGCAAATGAGAATACCTGCTTACCCAGCAGAAAAGACTGCAGTAAACCCAACCCAAGAGAGCTTCGGACAGACCACAGACAGTGAGGATCTGTGACACATGACCGCAGCCTTGCAGATCTGGATCGGAGGAGCGGCAGTTCAACGTTCTGCCGCTTAGTCCAGAGCCACAGCCAGCCTGCCTGGGCCATGCCGTGCCGAGGAAGGCAGGCCAGCAGGGTCTGACACAGTTAGCGCAGAGGAGCACACCGGCTGTTCCTACATCACAGTGTGATCTTGTTTCTTTCTTTCTTTTTTTTTTTTNTTTTTTTTTTTTCCTCACGGGGATTCCTGCAGGTGAAGACAGTCCTGTCCCTCTGTCACAACACAGCGCTTATGACATTCTCCTTTAAGAGGACAAGCTTGAAACATGGGGCCTCACATTGAGGCACTGCCAGGAAAAAGGGGCAGGAAATGGTTGTCTCTGTCCTCAGACCACAAGACGTAAGCATCTGTCTGTCCTAAGCACGCACTGTCAATAAGAGAAGGGAGATTTTTCTAAGGGGAGACTGGCACACTCTTTCCCCCAAAGCCTCAAGGGGTCTTCTTGCTACCAGAAACCACCAAAATAAACCCCAAACTGCAACAATCACATGGTGGGAAAAGGGAAGGTTTGCCGCTGGAGCTTAGAAATGTCTACCTCGGTGCCTGGAGAAAGCCACACTCATTTTATCTCCTGCCCAAGCCCAGGAAAATGAAGAGACACAGTGGGTCTTATGGGCTCATAATGAAGTATTTGGTTCCCTGGCTGAGAATTTCACTGAGAGGCTAGGAACAGGCAAGAGATAAAGGTCGAAGAGCTCATTCATATTTGCCTCTGGTTGGAGACAGGATGGAGGAGACTTATCCCAAGTTGGCTCTGACCAGAAGGGGAAGGGGAGGACATGCCTTGGGGACAGGGGACAGTAGGTCTCTGATAGGAAAATCAAGTCTGGCAGATCCAAGTGAGAGGACTGAGGATATTAAAGGATATTCTGGGGATGATAATGATTTGATTCCCTTCATCAGAGACGCCTAGGTGATGCATACCCTGGGGAATCCCAAGGGCAGGTGGACCTTTGTGCTCAAGCCCAGACTGAAACTCAACAGGAACAAAGAAGACACAGCTGCACCCTCAGGGTCTGTCTGGGCCATCTTAGGGACTTCTGAAAATGATTAACAGATGGGTACACAGGCCCTGATTTGTCTCCTTGCAGAACGACCAGCTCACAGGAGAGTCCCAGTTCTTGCCACCTTTCAAGGTTGTGAGCCACATATTCAAGCATCTAAAAGATTTTCATGATTCAGCCTCTAACTGATGCAGAACTTCCTGTGGGAAGACACACACAGGACAAGACTAAACCTGAACACCAAGGTCAACAGGAAGCAAACTAATGCGGCTTGGATGTTTACTTTTCACTAATTTTAGTGATAACATTAGCAGGTTATTTTTCTAGTAGTGTACGTATTCTTTTAAAAAAAGGTAATAACTTCCCACATAAAAGAAGCTGAATCTTTTTTAAAAATTGTGTCATTTGAAGGACAGGGGCTCCAACTCGGAGGTCGGTTGCTTGCCTTGCATGTATGAGGCCCTAGGTTCAATACTAGCTCTGAAGAAAACAAACACACACCAAAAGAAAAAGATAGTCTAGTGAATGCTCAATTCTACTAAATTAAATTTCTATTGCCAGGCTTGGTTGCATTTTCTTTCTTAATTTTGATTTTTCTATAATGAATTACTATTACTACTGTAATTTTAAAAATTCAGTATAGTACATATTTTGCTTGTTTCAGAGAACAAGGTCTCATGTTGTCTCAAACTTACTTTTTAGTCAAGGATAACCTCGAACTCCTGATCCTTCCGCAATTGTTAGGATTACAGGCACACACTAAATACCCAGTAATTTTAAG
Organism: Bramus lutescens; assembly: GCA_001685075.1. Lineage (NCBI taxonomy): Eukaryota > Metazoa > Chordata > Mammalia > Rodentia > Cricetidae > Bramus > Bramus lutescens. The sequence goes on from LOEQ01000884.1 coordinate 477,122, forward strand.
CTAGAAAACAATTAGTCCTATGGTGAATCAGGAAGATGTCAAGGACCCCCCACAACTGGTTTCCCAGCCACAGGGCTGTATTTGGGGTTATAAAGATGCTTTGGAGCTAGACAGAGGTGGTAGCTGTTCAATATTCTGTATTTACTACCCATTTCTGGACTGTTGACTGTGCGTGCGTGCGTGTGTGTGTGTGTGTGTGTGTGTGTGTGTGTGTATGTATGAGCATGTGTGGGTGTGTGGGTGTGTGAAGGTGGACACCAGAGGACAACCTTGGGTGTTATTCCTCAGATGCCATACACCTTGTTTTTTGACACAGGATCTCTCATTGGCCTGGCACTCACTGATTTGTCCAGGTTGGCTGAATAGCCAGCCCTAGGACTGCACCTGTTTTTAGTGTTGTGTCTCCAGTGTTGGGACTTCTGATTTATACCTCCATGCTGAGCTTTTTGACATGCATGCTGAGGCCTGAACTCAGGTCCACAAGCACTTCACTGACTGAGTTATTTTCCCAGCCCTCACTGTGCTTTTTGAGACAGTTCTTTGCTCTGTAGCTCAGACCTGTCTGGGACTCGTAATCTTGCTGCTTCAACCTAAATACTGATGACAGGTGTGGACCATGACACCTGTTTCGAAATGGCTAATTTTACATTCCATGAATGCAAATTCATCTCAATTTTAAAATGTGTCAACCCCTGCCAACTGCCCCCCTCTTCCCACAAAGCCTAGCTGCCTGGTTCCTCTGACACGCTCAGAGCACATTACCTTCTCCATGCAGCAGGGATGGGTCTAAGAGCTCCATCATGTACTCGATTTCAGTGTCCAATTCCAGCATGTCACACTGAGCTATGACATAGGTCAGGACTGGCAAGAAGTCATCCGCACCATACATCCTCCCTGGGATCAGGAAGAGAGAGCAAAGTGGGATATTTTTGTCAATGCTACTTGCTTTCACATCCTATTTGTTGCTATTATTAGCCACCAAGGAGTCATGCTGGGGAAACACGCTACTTATAACCGGATGTGGGAGTTCCTGGAATTCTACCTACGTGGCCCCTTGACTTTCCCGACTGTTTACTGAGACTGGCCCCTTGCTCATAATCTCAGAATAAATGCCTATGAGACAGTCAGCACAGTTCAGATTTTCTTCCCACTTTTAAGATTTGCACACTAGAACAAAGTGCCTGTAAGTGTTTTAAACTGTTAGCAAGGCATGATATAAACCCTTAATAAAACATTTCCTTAGGCTAATTCTTTCTGGCTCACTTACTGTATTCTATGCCCATTTATCACAAATTTAATGACAGATCAAACTTAAACCAGGAAAAAAAAATCTGCTCTATGCTCAATGTTCATTTAATTTGTTCATTTAAACACAGGTTGATGATAGCACCTGATTAATAGCAATAAAAGTAAAAGACAAACAAATGAAAGGTCCTTATTTTTTGTGTTCTTTGCAATGGTGGTTCTTACCTGTGGTCACTTTGCTGTTCAAGAGAACACTGACAGTATCTGGATCATTTTCCATGATCACAGCTGGAAGGTGAGAGAGTGTAAATGGTATCCAGGATGCTGCTTGGCTTCCCCATAGGAAGCAGGACAGCCTCCACAATGAAGATGACCATGTCTGAAATGTCACCAGTGTGCAGGCAGAAAGACAACGCTACTGAACAATGTAATCCCAAGCAGGTATTAGTTTGGAAATTTTTATAAATAATCTCATGAACTATAGAGCTATGTGCTTCAAATTTCAGAGGCTATGTCCACAGGCTGGCAACAGCTAACAAGCTCTGGTTTTGTGTGTGTGTGTGTGTGTGTGTGTGTGCATACATGTAGGGGCCAGAGGTTGACATTAAGTATCTTTCTCAATTGATCTCTTTTGTATTTACTGAGGCAGAATCTCTTCTGAACCCGGAGCTCACCTATTTGGTTATTCTAGCTATTCAGATTACCATGGGGGTCCCGTCTTTGCCTCCTGAGTGTGGGATTGTGCATAAGCTACCACACACATCCACCCAGCATTTATGCAGATGCTGGGGATCTGAACTCTGGTCCTTATGCTCACCTGACAAATGCTTTGCTCACCAAACCATCTCCCTGGTCCCAAGAGCTCAGAGGTTAAGGACCTCACTGAGTCGTGACTCATTCCTATCTACTTCAGCATGGGTAACAGAGTCCATTGCTTCTCTACTAAGGCAATTTCTGTCAGGAAAAAGTTGGTAATTGCCCGCTGTATTACAGGAAGCTCCCTGAAGGACAGAACAGGGTGGGTTCAGTCACTACTCATGAATCATGGGTACTTCTGTATCTTTAGGGAAGAGCCGGGGGAAATCTGAGGACTTATTTCCTACTTTGTAATTCTTTGATGAGTTCGGATCGCAATCTTCAGCCCATATTAAAGAACTGGCTAACAGAGTCTCACTTCAACCAAACACTCCAGCTTTCTCATACATGTGCTGTAAATTATCGCCACAAATCCTCATGATCCAGGGCGCAGTAAACGTTCTCTGTAATATTCCTGTTGCACTTGGATCAAGTTGCCTCACATAATTCTCAGTTCTGATGGAGAGGGTCATATGTAAGAACAGATGTGGACACCACAGGGCAGAAGATTAAGGCAGCCAAAGTCCCCCGGCAAAGAAGCAAATTCCCAGGGGTAGGACAGCACATTCATAAGCTCTAACTCGCACTAACTCTCTGTTTAAGTCAGCACTGTAGGCAGCGCATTGTCCTTATCCATGATCACTGTCTGAGAAGATTCTGTTGTATGAGACTCGATTGAGAAATTCCACCAGCTGCACTTTTTTTTTCTATAGGCTGATAGATGAAATTGAGAGACCGAAGGGAGGGGACACTGGGGGCTCAGACAGAAGTCTGGACAGAGTGACAGACTGTCTCACCTGAGTTGTTCTCCATGACAGTGTAGATGAGCTTGCAGACCCGAAGCAGAAGCATGACTTTCTTTTCTGGTGAATACATCTTCTGCATGGTCATGAATTTAACTTTGATTTTCTCCAGCTCCACCAAGTCAGGAGTTGGGGCAAAGACCCCCAGTTCCTGTGGGTTCCTCTGCCGTACAAGTTGAAGGTTTTCCTTGAGTTGTTTCCACGAGCCGTCGGCCGTGTGGAAGTCCTTCAGCATGGCCTCCACGTGGCCCTTGAGGGGCTTCAAGATGCATTTGTGCATGGCCTTCTCCAACACCACATCTGTCAAAGAAAATGCAGCTACTGTGACCACTGTCTGAAGAGAGAATTGCAACTGGCACTATTATGGGATGCACGTCTGTGACTCTGTACAGCTTTCAGAGGAGAGAGTAAATATGTCATCAGAATGTTTAACACCCAACAGACTACAGGCAGAACCATCAGGACTCACAGGCTAGGGAAAATGACTTTTTCCTGATCAGACCTTCCATGCACACAATCAACAAAGTAAGTAGGTTTATTTTAATCCCCCTACGTACAGGCAAATATTTCAGAAGACTTTCTTCTGATCCAGGTGTTCTACCACCCCTTCTTGTTGATATGTTATCTTATAGGATTTTCTTTCTTTAAAAAAAAAAGAGTGTGAGCATTCATGTGTGTGAGGGGGAGAGAGTAAGAGTGGATACATGCTACAGCAAGAACATGGCGGTCAGAGGAAAGCAGCAGGGGTCTAGTTGCATCTCAGGCCTTATTTGAGGCAGGGTCTCTCTCTGTTGTTCACTGCTGTGTACACCAGGCTAGCTGGTCGGCAAGCTAAAGGTTTTCTAGTACTGAGGGTGCAATCTTGGATTGGATTCTGAACTGAAAACCTCATTTGATTTGCAACAGAGGACATCAGTTGGGTATCAGGTGAGATCTGAATATAGCCTGCAGCTTTGGTAGCTGCGTAAACACAGCTTCAATATTTTTCTTCTTGTTTCTCCCAAGTTTGATGACTACACTATAACTTGCAATAGATAGCTTTGATTTTAGGAAACACGATGAAAATTGGGGCGGGGGGGCATGGTGGTTCAGAAACAAGGAAGGTACATATGTGTGCATTTGTGTATACACCGAGAAAGAAGAACAAAGTGACTCTGGCATTGGGGAATCTGGGTGGAGACAGGGCATTTCTTTGTATTATTTGTGCAATTTTCCTGTAAGTCTGATACTATTTCAAAATAAAAAGTTAAAACATTTAAATTTCTATGAAGTTAGGAAAACCTGTAGGTGTGGGTGGAGTTATTTTTCCTTCTTTGAATGCTCACCCAGTGGAATAGCTTCCTCTGTCACTATTAAAGAGGACAGTAACATAAATCTGGGGTCCTAGGCTGAAGATAATTTGCACAGCGATGAATTCTCTGCTTTTTCGGTGCCAACTTTTTCATCTCACATGCTGTGGATCTCATCAAGTCCACCTGAGCTGTACCGTGGTGACAACTGATAGATGACATTAAGGTGCTTCCATTTTTCAAGTGCATGGATCCACTTATTTCTAAGACTGGGAGGAGATGGGTTATTCCTCTGGCCTCTGGAATTCTTGATATGGGGTCAGATCATACTGAATTTTGATTACTGTCTATTATTAGAGGTTTGGGGTGGGGTAGGGGATAATCTAAGTCAGATGTGCAAATCATGAACATCTTGACTGTACCTCAAAGTCGGAACTGAGTCTAGAGGTTAGTGCTAATCCCACAGCGACCAGAGTTCCTCAGCCTAGGATTTCCTCTTTTCCTGCACTTCCATAGTCTTTGTTTGATGATAGAGCACCATACAATTAAAGATCAAAATAGATGCACAAAGGGTTAAAAGAGAGAGAAGCAGCAAACTCTCACTTCACATGAGACATTAAACAGGTCACCGGTTTGCACTGGTTGTGTTAATAAATTTGCGTGACTTCATAGCTTCTTTATTTTGCATGAATATTACCATAAAAAAATCAATAAGAGCAAGTGAGGGCTTGGATGAGCTGAGCCCTATGCAAATACTTCACTTAATTCTAATCCAGTTCTTGCAACAGCTCCCTACTTTTGCATGACATTAATACTACGCATATTTTACAGGTGACAAAGCAGGAGTCTGTAAATGTCTAGTGACTTGCTTGAGGAGACGTGACTACTTGGAACAAGCATTTAGTCGGCTTTTCCAGGTAAACTATCTCCTTTTTTTGTTCTCTCTCTCTCCCTCGGTGTGCTAGGGATCAAACTCAAGGCCTTGAGCATATGAAGCAAGTGTTCTACCACTGAGCTCTACCCTCCCTCAGCCCCCAAGTAAGCAATCTCTTATTTTAAATTTCAAGTCACTTTGTAAGCACTGACCAGTTTTTTTTGTTGTTGTTGTTGAAGTTTGTTTGTTTGTTTTAAATCTCATTCAGGGTTCCACAAGCAGCATTCATGAATATCACTCACCTGCACCTTGGCACCTGCACAGGTCTCCAGAGAAGTGGAAGGGCCATGCCAATCACTAATTAGGAATGCACATAAATGTTTATAGCAGTGCTTTTCATTATTGCTCCAAACTGGAAAGAACCCAAAGCCTGGTCCAACAGAATGGCTGCATGAGATGTATTCACACCACAGTCTACTACAGTGGGTTTCAAACAATGGGATACGTTCATTCAGTGAGGAAGCACACTGCTCCACATGCAGTGTGGGTGAAACTCCAGATGCCACACTGGGTGTGAAAGAGATGTACTCAGCAAATCTCCCACAGCCTTTCATCTCTATAAAGTCTAACACACAGCTTGCCTATGGTGTCAGAACTCAGGTCGGCAGTTGCCCTTGGGAAGGAACCGACGGGTCATGGGGCCACTTTGTTGTCTATGAGGAGGAAGGAGAAGTTCTCCTAGATTTAGGTGCTGCCTATTTGAGTGTCTATATATGAGACTCAATGCTTAAGAATAGTGCACTTTATGCACACAAGTACACGTGTGTTGTGGAACAATCCTTTTGAACACTGTGAAGATGTGTTGCTCATATTGTTTAGTAAATAGTCATCTGGCCAATAGCTAGGCAGGAAGAGGTTAGGCAACAGACCCAGACTGAGAGAACACTGAGAAGAAGGGTGAGTCACCAACCAGATGCAGAGGGATCAGGAAGAAAATGAGGTAACAAGTCATGAACCACATAGCAGCATGTAAATTAACAGAAATGGGTTAATTTGAATTACAGGAGCTAGTTAGTAACAAGCCTAAGCTATTGGCAGAGCATTTATAATTAGTAATAAGTCTCTGTGTGGTTATTTGGGAGCTGGCTGGCAGGACAGAAACTCCTGCCAAAATACATGTAGACAGAAGACAACTGAAGACCGACCAGCATGAGAATTTTACCTGGAACTCTCAGAACAATGTGTAACTTCAGAATAAGCCCAGCCACTTCAGTGCCCAAGTGTTACACAAACCATCTCCAAACCAGCAAACTGAGAAGGCCCCTTCTTTCATTCATTCATGTGGCCAGGGACCAGTGCTGGCCTTGGTATAGTGGGACTGCGGGAACCCGTTAGTACCTCCTTTTCTTTTCTTTTTTTTCCTTCCTTCCTTCCTTTCTTTCGTTTTATTTTATGTGCATTGGGCTGGAGAGATGGCTCAGAGGTTAAGAGCACTGACTGCTTTTCCAGAGGTCCTGAGTTTAATTGCCAGCAACCACATGGTGGCTCATAGCCATCTATAATGAGATCTGGTGCCCTCTCTGGCCTGCAAGCATACATGGAAGGAATGTTGTATACATAATAAATAAATAAATCTTTAAAAAATATATTTTATGTGCATTGGTGTTTTGCCTGTGTGTATATCTGTATAAGAGTATAGGGTCCCCTCGAACTAGAGTTATTGACAGCTGTGAGCTGCTGTGTGGGTGCTGGGAATTGAACCCAGGTCCTCTGGAAGAGCAGTAAGTGCTCTCAACCACTGAACCATCTCTCCAGCCCCCTCATCTTCTTAAAACACAAAAGTAAAAGTAATTCCTGGTGTTGAAATGGAGGGGAAACTTGGACCAACCCTCTGATTTCATTTGATGCTAGCTAGCAACCCAGGCTATCCTGGGAGTTATTATGCAGACCAACCTTGCTTCAAACTCACAGCAATCTTCCTCCCTCAGCTTCTATGGTTGGCTGACTCTTGACTTATTTTAAAAGTCACTCAGAGGTGAAAAGCTTATATGGTGTCCTCTGACCAGGACATCTGCCTAGACAGTGTTTTCTCAAAGCAAACAAAAACAAACAAACAAAAATGGACACAGAGTTAGGGTCTGATGGAGGAAATGGTAGATCTTGAAGAACTTGAAGGAAATTCTCAAATAGTTAATAAAAAAAGATTCTATTAGAAAAAAGTCACTGGGCTATGTAGCAAAGGAACAGGTCTCTGCTGGCTTCACGGTGGGTAACATGATGAAGTGTGTTTACTAGGGTGCAGCTACAGCTATGCAGTAAAGGAACAGGTCTCTGCTGGCTTCACAATGGGTATATAACAAAGTGTGTTCCCTAGGGTACAGCTCTTCACCTTGTTTCCAGGCACCTGAAATTGGTCTAGGAATTTGTCCAAATTGTGTCTAGCTCAAACAAGTTGAAACCAGTGACTCACTACCTGGGCATGCCAGGTGTTTGATGGGTGGTGACCTTTGCTACCAAGGGTCAAACACTCTGCGCACAATAGCTGGTGTTTTCTGTATAGGTGGCCAACTGCTTCATTTCCCTCGTCTGTAAACCTCTCTCCCCACACCTCAGAGCCCCCTATCCATACGTACCCCCAAACCCTTTCTATCCTCAAGAAGGTGGATTTGAGACTTGGAACTTTTCATCTCCTCATATTTGGCAACCCAATGAGCAAACTCTCATGCTAAACACAGTGACTTCTGACACACATGGGGTAGGCAGAACAAAATATGCTTGGTGACAGTGTTAGGCATTTTTTCCAAGCTGGCTTTTTGTTTGTTCTTTTTAAAGACCACACTTTTAAAAAACTGGCCTCTTCAGTTTGTTTCTTTGGCTGTACTCTTATTTACCACCCCTACTAAACCCTCAATAAAGAATGGGGGGGAGGTTTGAAATAAAAAGAAGGACCAGTGGCCCACTGAGTGACCCCCCACTGCTTCATTCCACCAAGAAACCTGAGCGTCTGCTCTTAAGCAAGAGGGAAAAATTATTTGAGGAACATAAGAAATGGGACCTTTCTGAATGAGGGATAGCTCAGACCAAAACAAAAACAAAATGGCGGCCGTGCTCAGAGTTCTGGAAGATCACCAACTTTCTCCTTTTTGCTGATTTCTGTTCTATCTGGTTGCTTTAATTCTGACATGAGAAACCCAAATCTTTTCAACTAAGAACAGCAACACTATTCTAGACACTTTGTGTACACTGACTCATCAAATCCTCAAACAAATTTCATACAAGGAGGACTTTGCTACAATCACTTCCCACTGAAGAAATCCATGGAATGCAGCAAGCAGGAGGGGGAGCCAGGGTTCCAGCCCTGAACACCTGCTTCAGGCTTCTAGATGGTAGGTTGGCTGCACCCCATCAACAGAAAGCGTGCCGAACCGAAGAGGGCAAATGCCCTTTCATGGACAAGGGATAGGTGACTGGTCTTTTTGGTGCTCATTAGTTTTCTGTTTTTCTGGTAACAAGAAAATATTAGAACAGTCAGGCTTGGTGGTGCATGCCTTTAATCCCAGCACTTGGGACAGAAAGACTGGTTGTGACTTGAGGCTAGTCTGATCTACACAGAGAGTTCCAGGACAGCCAGGGCTAGAGAAATCCTGGCCCTTCTACTGTGCAAAAAGTTGACAGCGAGTTTATACTTCTTTTTTCTCATGCACTAACATACATGTGCACACATGTTATCAGCAGCCAAGCAGAGACCTCCAACTCAGAGGCTCAGGCTCAGCTCTTCCTGTGGCACATCTCACATTCAGGCCTTTCAGCAGAGATGCTTCCCTTGGCAGAGTGGGTAGCTGAGGGAAGCAGAAGGCTGTTGCCAGGGGTCACCAGACTCAGACATGAAGCATAAAGGGCCACGTTTAAAATGTGTGACCTTAAGGGAGGATGGCCTTCCCCTGGCTCAGTTCCCTCAACTGTTTGGGCTGCCTCCAGTTTCACGATGCACCTGCTGAGAGGACTTGGTGAGGTCTCAGGCCATGAGAACCCAGTGTGTATCTGTCATCTACTAAGAATGCTGAAGTTACTGCTTCCTTCCTTGGAACAAAACAGTGATGCCTCTGGAAAGAGACCCCAGGGTTTTTGAAGCTAGGGTTTTTGTTTTGCTTTTCAGGATTAATTGCGGTCAGATTAAGAGTGGCCTGTTTCTTAGTCACCTTTCCCTGCTTGGGTACTCGTACCTGCTAACTCCTTCCCTTTGGTACAATGATGGAGGATCCGAGGCTTTCTAGCCACTCTGCAGTTCCTCGAGTTTCACCATAGCCTCACTCTATTCTGTCACAGCCTGGAAGTCGCAGAGAGCTGGCTATCTTGGGTGGTCCCATATCCACCACAGCAGGGGAACCAGAGGCAAAGAACCCCAGGCCTACTTCAGATGAGAAAACATGGTGTAGGCAGGAGCTAGTAGGCTACCAAAGCCTCCTGCTGAATGTCGCATGAAGGGTGGGTTCAAGCCATCGTTAGTGGAGGTTTTGGTCTGGTGATTGGAGAAGACCAGATTACCCTGCTGGGCCTGCTTTATTCTGTCTCCTCTAGGACCTGACAGGACCTCTCTCTGTGCTTCTGTGCCTTCTCAAAAGCTCCTCCTGGGTCTGCTCGACTTTCTCTCAGCATGGATTCCAATGATATCTGCCCACCTCTCTCAGTGCCTCCCCTGTAAGAACCTTGCCCCTTGGTGTTCTTTGATGATGATGTTGCCAAGACAACGGCAGATTAGATTTTTTCTCCTTGACAGAAAGTCCTCTGAAAATTTCACCTCAGGGAGATAAATGGAACTGATCCAGACTCCAGGCATACATTCTCCAGGTAGCACACATCCCATGCATTAAACAGAAAACCCTTCCTTTGGGGACCGGCACGAAGATGATGCGTTTCCTAACCTCTGCAGATCACTGATACCCAAACTAGGGATGGCATCAGTGCCAGATGGGGGACTGTCTCTGCAGCCCTGCTGGGATGACTTGGAAAACAAATTTGCTGTGGGCAAGCCACCCACACATACTTGGACTCATCAACAATGATGCTTTATCATTATTGGGTATTACCAGCTCAATTGTACCAGTATCAATATACAGATGACAAACACTGGCATTGTGATTCACTTACATTTCTTATTTTTAATTATATGTATGCATATGTATCTATGTATGGGTATATGCACATGAGTGCGGGTACCCAGGATCCCAGAAGAGGGCATCAGATCCCATGAACTGGAGTTACAGGAGGTTGTGAACAGCCCAAGACGGGATTGGGAACTGGGGTCCTCAGAAGGCGTGATGCGTGCTCTTAACCACTTTCTCCAGACTCTCACTTTCAGCTTGGCTCATTTTGGTGAGTTTCAAGGAAGGCCATCATGAAAACATATGGGCTTTATTCCTGTATTGTCTTACACAAAACAATCTCTGGAGCTGATTTCAGTGCCTTCCAGTAAAAGAAGCGGGGGAGGGGGTGTGTGCAAGAAAGAAGAGGAAGCAAGCCTGTCCTTTGTTCAGACGTTGAGCTTGCGAATCTGGGCTGGAGGTCAGACTGCAGACCACCAAAGGCTCAGCCTGTGCACTACAGTCACTTAGCTGAGACAGCCAACTGGGGCTCCTTCAGTTTGGCACTAGCATCTCTCTGGCCACATGACTCAGAATGACTTTTCAAAAAGCAAATAATTTAAGGACTTAAATTGCACTGTGAATTGAATACAAATGCCATCAGACGCTGGAAATTGAACCGGACTTTGACACTCCTTAAAAACAACACTTCATCTGTAGCACTTGAGAGGCAGAGGCCACAAGTGTGAGGCCAGCCTGGTCTACCTAATGAGCTTTAGCCTGGTCTACATAGCAAGTTCCAGGCCAATGGGGGATACCCTTTGCCAAAAAAGCCAAAACAAAAAAAAGAACCCCTACATAAAACAAAACAAACACACATTCAAAACAAAACTCAACAAGTACACTCAAAAATGAAAACAAAACCCTAAATGATTTTTAAAAAACAATAAAAAAACCCACAAACAAACAAACAAAAAACTTCACCATAACCTGAACCAAAGTAGCAGTGACTGTTTAAATTGGACAAATTACATGTAACTTTACCTTTTTTAGAGGTGGTTTCTCACTAAGTTGCTCAGGTTGACCTCAGACTCCTGGGTGTAAGTAATCCTCCTGCCTCAACCTCTTGACTAGCTGGACTTAGGCATTCACTCCTGCACCGGACTCTCAATGTCCTCTTTTTTATAAGTGCTTTATTCTGTGGTATCCAACCACATTTCAGTACCATTTTTCCAGTAAAACAAACAAGAAACAACGAAGACTTAAAAAAAACAAAACCAAAAACCTTTAAGTACATAAATTAATGTGCTCTTTGACAAATGTGGGAATGTAGCTTAAGGATGCTTCTTCAAAGAATTAAAATGCTCTTGGGAAAAAAGAGTGTTTCGGTTTATAGCAATTACAGAAAAATAATAATACCGTCTCACTTTGCACTACACACTACAGTTGTCAGGAATGTGGAGTTAGATGACTACTGGTCATCTGTGGTGAACAGTTTATATGAAACAGAAACTGTGAGGGCTACTAACATTTTCAGAGTTGGAGAAATTTTGCTTTTCTCAAAGTAAGACAGGGGGTCTCCCAAGGCTGATATCAAGTCAAAGGGGAAAAGTGTTCTACTAAAATCAAACATCCAATATTGCAACAAGTTCGGCAGAATTGAGATTTTTTTTTTTAAACAAGAAAATCTGGACTCTCTCTCATTGGTTTTCAGAGAACAAAGCAAGGAAGGATGCATGAATGTTGGGATATAAGGATCATCACACCCATCTGTCTTGGTACTTCATATCATGGATACCAACTAAGAGTCAGCTTCACTCTGCCAGTCAAGAACTTTGTGGAAGGCAGGGCTTTGTGGAAAGCCTCCAAGTGTGTCCTGTTCTTGTCAAACACTGGCTTGTTCTTCCCCTTGGAGAGATGAAGGTAAGGGACAGCTGTCCAGGAAGGAAGGCCCCTGGTGGGCCTGGAATGAAGGGAGAGAGGTTTGCACGGAAACCGGCCTACGTGGCACCCTCATTAACTTCCTTAGTCAACAGACTCGCTGAGCTGATGCTAGGCAACTCTGTGTACTCAAGAGCCTCTCAGTGGCAGGACTTCGGGGTGGGGGTGCTCCACAGGAATGGTCTCAACAGAATGAAAACTCCCCATGGCAGGACATGACCATCAACAGTGGCCGCTTTTTAGGTTGAGAACTCACTCTTTGCCAGCAACTCACACTTGGTTAGAGATCCCCAGAAGGAAGAACGGCAGCAGCATATGAGCAGAGCAAGAATGGGCAAGACCTCTTCTCAACTCCTTTCCTTACATAACTCTAGAACCATCCCTGGAAGACAATGTCAGCACCATCTGTGGACACAGAAGAGATCCTTGTGTGCAAACTCAGGAGGTCACTTTTACCTGCGAATGACCTGATCACTCTGATTCTACAGGAGTTACCCCACGAAACTCCTCCTCCCACTTCCGTGGCTTCAGAATGGATGCTCTCAAAGTCTGCCATTAACCTATCTCCTAAGGTCGGTCCTCCAGAAAGAAAGACTGCATGAAATTCTTTTAAAGCAGAGAAACCCAAGTGGCATTCTTGAAAAGCCTTCCCAGCACTCACAGACACCTGTTCGGAGCAAGCCCGAGGCTTGGGATTCTGTGAATAGCATTGAAGTGCTGGTGCTTCATAGCTGAGAAGATTCCGGAATTTCTTCCAGGAAGTGAGAGTGGGAATGAGCACACACACAAGAGAGATCAGAAGATCTGGGCTGCATGCCACTCCCTTCCAGGCTCAGGCTTACCCTCTGCCCATAGCGCTACACAGCTTGACCTCTCTTGGAACTGGAAAGTGATGGATGATATATGCAGAAATACACCACCTTTGAGGTTATGAGTCCCCCAAAGGGGCACTGTATTAACAAGTCCTCAGTAAGTCACCTTATGGAGCTAAATATAAACACAGACAACTGGGTAAAATCGATGTTCTCACTGGAGTCCAAATCTAGTCACTCCACATCAGAGGGGACTGGCCTGGCTTTCTAATAATTAGCATCACTTCTTCCCCTTGGGGCAGTTTCCCAGGCTGACCTCCGGCTACAGTAACCTTCCCCTTACTTTCAAAAGCCTGGCGCTTCTCAATGTGCTTTCAAAATACTATGTCTTCCATTCATGAAGCAACAGGAAAAGCTGCCCGCCTTCAGGCAAATGCTAAGAAAAAAAGACAAAAGAAAAACAATACAAAACACCCCAAACCAGGCTAGGCATGGCAGTACAGTCCTGTAGTCCCAGCTATTTTTGTGAAAGCCAGACTGTGTAAACAGGCTGAGCAGAACAGCAAGGCTTCTGATTTAAACAAATAAAACCAACCAACCAAACAAACAAACAAATACACAGCAAAACCAATCAATACAAAGCAGGATGATAGCCCTGGGTGGTGGTGGCACTGGCTCAGGGAGGCAGAGGCAGGTAGATCTCTGTGAGTTCAAGGCCAGCCTGGTCTATAAGAGCTAGTTCTAGGACAGTCATCAAAGCTACAGAGAAACCCTGTCTCAGGGGGAAAAAAGGAGGACAATGTTTTTATAGGTATTAGTCATAGTCACAACTGCCCTAAAGACAAAATATAAACACAAGCCTTAGCTGAAGGAGTAGGCTGACGTAACAGGGGCTTGCCACAGGTGGTGGCTCATGCCTACAATCCCAGGCCTTGGAAGGCTGAGGCAGGAGGGCTGAGAGGGTGCAAGGCTGGTCTGTGTCAAGCAGTAGAGCCTCACACCAGTTCAAGTTCTGAACTTGCCAACTACTAACTGGAGTGGGTTGACACATCACCTGACTTCCTCCATCCCTCACAGGATAGGATGCATTTTGACTGGGGTGTATATGGAGGGAGAGTGGGGAGCACCCACTGAAGCAGCTTTTTCAGGCTGCCCAGCTTGTCTGGGAGACTCTACAGATGTGGGCTTCCCTCCTCATTAGGGATTTCAATTTAAAAATAAGAATTGTAAATTTCAGGGAGTTTTGGAAAGGATGAGTTTCTGAGTGATACACACACACACACACACACACACAC
>LOEQ01000884.1:540371-551538 GCA_001685075.1 Bramus lutescens
TTTTGAGACAGAGTCTCAGTATGTAGCCCAGGCTGGCTTCTAATTCAAGGTCTTCCTGCCTCAGTCTCCCCAAGTGCTGGGACTACAGGTATGTACCACTGTATTGGCCTTTCTTTGACTCCTCATTTTATAGTTTCTGTTACGCAGAAATAGTCTTTACAAGCTGTTGCTTTGGGACTGGAGAGATGGTCCAGCAGTTATGAGTACTTGCTGCTCTTGTAGAAGAACTGGGTTTAGCAACCGCATGGTGGCTCACAACCATCCATAACTCCAGTTCCAAGGGATCTAACACCCACTTCTAATGACCTTCATTGGCACTGCACACACATGGTGCATAGACATTCATGTAGGTAAAACACGCATACACAAATGTCTTTTTTTAAAAAAGTTTTTGATTTTCTCATTAACGAATTAAAATAATCTGCAACATAGTGTTTTATGCTGTTATAACAAAATACCCACGGTTGGGTAATTATAAAGACCAGAAATTTATTTCTTGCAGTTCTGGAGCACAGGAAGTCTAGGAGCTGCACTGAGCAGAGGCGTTCTCCACGGAAGAAGGTGGAAAGACAGGGCAAGCATGTGTGTATGAGAGAGGAAGGCGGTCGCACCGATCTTTCACCAGAGCTCACCCTTCAGATAACCAAGCCACTTCCATGCTAACAGCCTGGACACATTCTCCAGGACAGCGCCCAGTGACCTAAGTACTTCGGTAAGGGTAAGGTTCCACTTCAGCGTTATTGCAATGGGATGACATCTCCATGGCGGACACAATCTAACCATAGCATTGCTTTTTGTTTTGTTTTGTTTTCACTTTGCCGAAATTAGCCCTGAAGTTTGGGGTCATCTCTTCTGAGGTTTATCAGTTGTGCAGTCGTGGTCTTGGGGTGTGATTTCAGGGGTTGTTTAAACTCTAGAGACTTCAGTTTCCTCAATACTAAGGAGTAGAACAGGCTTCTGATGCTTTTTCCAACTTAAATCCGGCGTCCCCAGCTGCCCCACTGGGCCTTCCCTGAGTTTGGTGGTGTCACACTCACTTCCTCTTTTTTTTTTTTTTTTACTTCCTACTGAGCAGCTGTCTTCAGTGGGCTTTCTCCAAGCATCAGAGGGAAAGAAATGACTGACTCACTCTTTCTGGAAGGCGATCTGAATACATAGGTCATCATTTTGAATATGAAACCTATCGGACTTCGAAGAATCTACCCAAGAAAGACACATGAAAGGATGGTCTCAGCAGCACCATTTGTAACACTGTATGGTGGAGAAAGGACTAGATGTCTAGTAACTGTGGACCTGGGTCAAAGTCAACAGGGTGGCACAGCAACATGGTGGAATACTATGCAGCCAACAAACGGGGAAACTGGTTTGTGCTACTAAGATAAAGATACTGCAAAACAGTATGTGTCCTCTGAGCCCACTTGTATAATATATCTGTATGCATTTATACATGGGATGATGTAAGAGAATTATAAACTAACAGCACAAAAACCTAGACACTCACTGCTCTCTGGGCTCATTTCCATTGGAGCAACTATAAGCACAACACAATACAGGTGATGGCCTTTTTCTTTATACTTTTGCAAACATTTCTAAATTGACTCACATTTGTTTTTTTAACTCGAAGAATAAACAGATATCTTCATTTGCAAAAGAGTAATTCAGTGGGTGGAACACAGAGTGAACCTGACCTGTACAGCAGAGGGGTTAACTGGCTGTCTTGTTCTCAGAGCCCCTGGTCTCTTCTATTTAATACTTTGGTGACAGCGACTTAATTCTGCTTTATGCAAATGGAAACACCAGGTTCCTGTATTGGTGCAGGACCTGATAAACAGTCTAGGATGTTCTGTCAGTGGCCATGGCGGAGCTAGTGATTCATCGTCCTCCCTTCCCTGGAACCAGGGAGTTAGTTGTTAGTCACTGTGGTTCTCACCTATCTCTCCTGAACAGTCTCATTATACGACCCAGGCTCACTCGGACTTGCTAAGCAGTCCAGGCTGTGCTGAAATTTGGGATGCCAATATCCCAGAGTCCTAGTGCTGAGATCACACCTAGCTTTAGGCTGTCTTCCCTCCCTTTCTTCTTCCTTTTTATTCTATCTTCCTTCCTTCCTTCCTTCCTTCCTTCCTTCCTTCCTTCCTTCCTTCNCTCTCTCCCTCCCTCCCTCCCTCCTTCCTTCCTTCCTTCCCAAATGAATCTCAATTACATACCAGGGTTGACTTTATTATGCAGACACATTCTTTATTCCAAGCATTAGTTATGTAGAACATACTTTTTACCCTAATTAAAAAAAATACAAGCAAACTCTGTAATTTTCCTCATGCCTCATTGGTTCTACCCAACCCATGCCAAATCCCTATAATTTCAAACTCACTAAGCATCATTATCTGCGAGCAAAGTATCATTTTCCCTGAGGTTTTTAACCCAGCCCCAGGAACACGGGATGTGATCTGTAGTAACTCAATAAAGAAGTCAGTCACTCCTTCAATGACACTGTGAGCACCCATGATACCAACCTGTTCAACGTGGTGACATAAAACTGCCATGGACCTTGCAGACGCACAGTGAACCCATGAGCAGTATGTGTCCAGGCAGGGAACACAGTGTGCCAGGTCCACCAGACCTACTGGCTATATGCTCTCTGGGGACAATCATCTCCAGGGAGCGACCACCAGAACAACATGGTGGAATGTGAACGTAGAGCACTGCCCTGGGCACACCAAGTGCCACAGTGTCTGTAGTTCGGGTTTTAATAATAATCGTAATAAAAAGACTAGACCAGATGTTTAGAAGGGAAGAAGTAGAGTGTAGGCATGAATCTGCAACTTGCAACATCAGTATGAGGATTTTGCAACACGGAGATGTTTTCTGCAAGCCCAGGATGATCATGTCTTCTGAGCACATACTCTCAGGCTAGAGAAGGGGCGAGGTGGGGAGACGCCGAAAGGGGAATTTGCACTGTAAGCAAATGTGCAGCACGGGTATTCTCATTTTCAGGCAGGCAATCACTGAGATTCAGGGATGAATCACTGAGATGCGAAACTTGGTGCAACACAAAGGCCTTGTTCCTCTCCTGGAAGCTGCTGAGTCCCGGCGCTGCTTCAGACAGGACTTTCATAGCAGGTGGTTCCAGTGCTGCACAGGCCCCACTACGGCAAGTGCATGAGGTCTCTGCACAGAACAACCCTGAAACACTGGAGAATCAATAGCTTAGGAAAGCTCTCAGCCGGGGGAGTTGGCTGCCTCTCCTGGCCTCACTTCCTGTTCCTCTACTTGAGCTTTCTGTGCCTACCCCCTATACAACAAAGGTGCCAGGACTCCCCAGGTACTGAATTCTCAGATGCTCATATTTGTTTTCATAAAATGGTAGAATTTTCACATTACCTTTGCAGTCCTTCTTTGCACCTTAATTCATCCCTGGATCACTTATAATTCCCCACACAGTGTAAGCACTCGGCAAGTTGTTCTTAGACTGTATCATTTCAGAAATAATGGCAAGAAGGTTGACAAAGCTGATACAGGCTCAGCACAGATGTAATCATTCCCTTTGGTATTTCTCAATTATGTTTGATCAAAATCATGGATGTGAAACGCACAGATATGAGGGCTCACTCTATACCAGTTTTTTTTTTTTACCCATCTTCCCATTGTCACTTAGTGTAGTTTGCTTCACAAGCCTATTGGCTATGGATAGTGGTGCAGCAAACATGGGAGAACACACATCTCTTAGACATACTGAAGTCATTTCTTTTGGATGCACACCCAAGAGTAGGAGAGTTATTTACAGGGAAAACCATTTAATAGTGATGGAAGAAAAAATACAAATAAATGAAAAGCTAACCCATGCTTGTCAATTGCAAAATTTATATTGTTAAAATAGCCATACCACCCAGAGGAATCCACTAATTCAAGGCAATCTGCATTAAAATTCCAATGGGATCTTTCATAATAATTGAGAAAAACCAATTCTAAAATGTATTTGAAAACACTGAATGCACTGAATAACCAAAGCAATTCTGAGCAAGAAGAACAAAGCTAAAATCACCAAACAAACCAACTTCAGAGTATTCTACAAAGCTACAGAAATCAGAACAGTATGGCACTGGCATAAAAACAGTCACAAACAGAACAGAGGGAACAGAAATAAACCCACACTTACAGAAAGATGATTTTTGACTAGTATGCTGACAGATTTTCAGAGTGGTAAACTCTTTATTGAGTGATGCTGAGAAAATTGGATGTCTACATGGTCAAGAATGAAACTAGATCCCTAGCTCCAACTGTATGTAAAAATGACCTCAAATGGATTAAAGACTTAAATTTAAGAACCAAACTATAAAACTACTAGATGATAGCATAGGAGGCTTCTCCATCACATTTTTCAGGCCACACATATTTTTGGACAAGATCTCAAAAACATAGACAACAAAGGCAAAAAAAAATACAAAATAGGATTACACATCAAACTAAAAGTCTTCACAGCAAAAGAAACAAGGAAAGAAAGCATTTGAATTTTAAATATGGCAAGGGGTTAATAGACAGACTATATAAGAAACTCAAATTAACTCAGCAGCTAGAAAAACAACATTATTTTTCTAGAAATGAACAAGGGATCCAAATAGATATGCCTCTAAACTACAATATACAAATGGTCAATAGGCATATAAGAACAATGTTTAACATCATTAATCATCAGGGAAATGAGGATCAAAATGAGTTTACCTTATCCAATCAGAATGGCCACTAGAAAGAAAACAACAAGGGCAGCTGTCCTGGGTGGGCCTGAAGACTACACCAGCTCTTATTGATCACCTGCTGGAATATAGCTTACTATAGCCACCTGGGAAACAATATGGAAGTTTCTAGAATCGCAGGCTAGATTCTCGAATCAATAACACAGTTCCTAAGTAGTTCACCTCTTGCAGCCAGCAAACATTGGGATTTTCATTTAAAAGTAGATACTTGGATTCAACTTTAGTCCTGTTGAGTTTAACACAGGCCCACCACAACACACTGGTTCATGCTCCTTGTAAGTGACTGGGTTTCCTTAATCAGAGTTTTACTATTCCCACTCAGGGCAAGAGAACTGCATAGCATTATTTTTGTTTTTTCTTTTTAATTAAAATTTTCTGGTAAAGAATTTGCAAATAAGAGCTGGGCAGTGGTGGCGCACACCTTTAATCCCAGCACTTGGGAGGCAGAGGCAGGCAGATCTCTGTAAGTTTGAGGCCAGCCTGGTCTACAAGAGCTAGTTCCAGGACAGAGAAACACTTCCTTGAAAAACCAAAAAAAAAAAAAACAACAAAAAAAAGAATTTTCAAATAAGAAAAAAAAAAATCACACACCGAAATTAGCCAGACCCAAAGTCTACTGCATAGCATTCTTTAAGGAACAGGTAAGTTCAGTGTGATGATGGAGTATTTGTATTCATCCTGAATGTGGAAGAACACTATGATGCAGACTATAACACTAGACGGATCCTGAAGATATTATGCTACGTGAAACAAGCCAGTCTGACAAGGCTAAATATCATGAGTCCACTTACAGGAAGAACCTAAAGTGGTCATAGTCGTAGAAGCAGAGAGAATGGTGGTGACCGAGGTGAGGGGAAATGGAGGGCAGTTTGGTGAGAATAGTTTCAGATTTGCAAGATGAAAAGAATTTGAGAGGTGAAGGGTGGCAACAGTTGCACAATAATGTAAATGTACTTAATGCCACAGAAGTGTACATTTTAAAAGGGCTCAAGTTATATATTTTATGTCACATGTGCTTAGCTGCAATTAAAAATCAACAAGAGAAACAGACATCATAGTAGAAGACCGTTTTTGTTGTTGTTGTGTTGTTGTGGGTTTGCTCTTGCTATTAAATAGAAGATGTCTGTTTATGAGCCCATGCTGCAGAGACTTACTTTTGTGGTAATGATCATGATATAACACTGGTCCTGATGCAAGCCCCAGAGGATCCCAAGTGTGAGGTAACCCCACCCCCGCACTTTCATTTGTTCCTTTCACACAGGATGAGATCATCTCTATGTGGGATACACTCAGATGCTGGGGACAAAATGCTTTCTTACACCTCGATGTCTTCTATGTCCTGGAGCATTAACTAGCCAGGACAGTGAAGCAAGGCCTGCTGGTCACAGTCAGCAGAGTGGTAGGGGATGACCATCCCAGTTGATAATGCCAGGAGCTTTCTAGTGCGACTGACATTCTGGAACCAAGCAGCCTGGCTGGGATATCCCAGGAGGGCCCATCTGATGTAACAGGGATGATCAACCTGGACAAGCTCAAACACCAAGTCTCTCTCTCCTTGTGTCTGTGGAGAACAGTGGGACGCCCCTGTTTTATTCTGATTCATAGTAGTTCACTTCAGCTGAGAATTTTTTGTTTTTGACTTTTGTCTGAATCAAGTTGACACATACTTGAGAAAGACTCTTGGAGTTGAGGCTGAGCTTTGAAATCTGTTTTTAATGCTCAGCTTAATCTAACTATCAAAACACTAAGAGTGGATAGTCAGAAATAGGTGTCAGCTGCCGTAGGACTCCGACTTCTGTTCTTAGCATCACTATGCACAACAGCTAAGAGTGGAAGCAACTCCAGAATCCACAGATGGAAGAACATGTAAATAAAATGTGGTATATGCATACAAAGTTCTGAAATGCTACCAGAGGCTATAGCCTTCCTCCATTGTGTGGTCCCAAGGTCATGGCTGGCTGTGCATCCACACAGCAGGCTCATTCATGGTTTTTGTTTGTTTGTTTGTTTAGTTTCTAGTTGTATTTGGTTATTTTTATTATCACTGTGATAAAATGCCTGGAAAAACACATTGTGGAAGGAAGGACCGATTTTGGGTCATAGTTCCAGAGGGGTCAGTCTGCTGGATTGGGAAAGGCATGGCAGACACAACAGCTCACAACATGACAGAGCAGGAAGCAGGAAGCAGGCATGGAGTGGTGAGGGGATGGGTACTGCCCTTTCTTCCCTTACCCCTTGTCTGCTTGTAGTCCACCTGTGCTTCCAGCTCTTGAGATGGTGAAGAGAGTGATTCCCTCTCGGTTAATCCTCTGGAAATGCCCTCAGAGACAGGTGTGCTCTGATGTCCTAATGATTCTAAGCCAGCCACCTTGACCCTGAAGATGACCCATCACATGGGTGACCTCAGCCCTTGCACAGGCTGGGAAGCTTGCTAACATTGAATCACGCCACCAGCCCTTGGACTCACTCACAACAATCAGCTATTCTAAGAGTCACGGCATTTATTTCTCGGCTTCACACACAAACACCATTTAAAATCAGTACCAAGTATACGAACTTAGTGAAAATTTAGGCTGGACATTGATGGAAGTACTGTCTATAACACATGACATTTCAGTAGGAAATTAAATATTTAATCAGCAAAACAAATGCAATAGCATCATTTGGAGACAAAAGACTCATGACACATGAATGCTATGGGAGACTGTGCCTCAAGGACAGCTGGAGCCATTGACAAACCCAGATGATGGGCTAGAGAAGATTCTTTGATCAATGTTTAATTTCTCAGTTTTCATCATGGACTGTGATGAAATAACAGGGTTTATAGCCAGATGTGCTGGCACGCACCTGCACTCCCAGAAATCTAGAAGCAGAGACAGGAGGATTTTGAGTTCAAGGCCACCTTGGGCTTACAGTAACATCATGCCTCAAAATAATGAATGAATGAATAACTAAATCAATCAATAAAAGTCATTGTTCTCAGGATTTAGAGCTACATAGTTGGGGTTCCTTTAGTATATTCTCAAATGGCTCAGAAAATATGCTACTGTGTGTATGCAACTCCTTATAAAAAGAGGAAATCACATAGACACACGCATGCACACAGACAGACACACACAGATAGATACACACACATCCCGACACCATTGCACTCTCGTGTACTTATGAAGACAGCAGTGACAGAGCAAGTGGGGACAAGTGTAAGCAATTAGAGAGCTGGGACTAGGGCAATGAATGGGTTTACAGGAATTGTCATGCTACGACAGCAACTTTTATGAAATTTAAAACTCTATCAGTACAAACCACGCCTCTCTCCGGAAATGGAAACTCCTTCCAACAGTACAGGAGGGACAGCAAGCTGCTGGGAACCATTTTCTTGGTTTTTAGTGTCTCTAGAACCCACTTTACACATTCTTTTTGTTTGTTTTTGTTTTTTCAAGACAGGGTTTCTCTGTGTAGCCCTGCCTGCCCTGGAACTCACTTGTAGACCAGGCTGGCCTCAAACTCACAGAGATCCATCTGCCTCTGCCTTGCGAGCGCCGGGATTAAAGGCCTGTCCATCAAGGTCCAGCTACTTTGTTCTTTCTTCTGGAACGCTCCGTAATAATGTTCATTTGGAACAGCAGAAGTTAGGCCAACTGCTCAGGGAGACACACCCATTCCTGCTCAGACTGGCAGTTCTGGGGCATGGGGACCAGTGCCAGTGGTCACCAGGCAGGACTTCTTGTTCTAGGGAGAGGCTAACCTCTAGGTTCCTGATGAGTCTGCGACCCATAGCCATGGTTTGAAGTCTTCTCTGGCTCTTGTTCCTGTGGGGCCCCTGGTGCAAGAATGTAACTTTCCTATGCCTTAGTTTGCTTACTTGTAAGAGGTATACTGGACAATGGTAGTTGGGTGGGAAACTGAAGAGAGCTAGTGTAAGGAACATATCCAGCATGTTGTAGGCCTAAGGCTCCAGCCAAAGTCAGCCCATATCACTGGTGAGGACAGCCACTGAGTGTGTGAGACCATTAGCACACAGGAGTATATGTGAATGCACATCCCCACACACTCCCATGCATATACACTACACACACACACATACACACACGTATGCACATATACCACAATACAATTTACATATATATAATGGCATATTTACACACACATTTACACTCAAATAGACATATACATACACACTCACACATATGCGTATATACAGACATACACACATGTACCACATTTACATTTACACACATATGCATTCACACACACACACACATATATGCAGTTGTTGTTTTGTTTGTGATAGCTGGTCTCAAATTTACTGTATAGCCAAAGAGGATGACCTTGAACTTCTGATACTCCCACCTCCCAAATGCTCAGATTCCCTGTACCCAGCATGAACATCTGCCTTTAATGAACTCACCCAGACGATGTGGCTATAAATGGTACCAGAAAGGCATGACTTTCCATTTCATTACATTGTTAACTTAGGTGTCACTTGAGAAAAATATGAATTTTATTTGGTGGGATTAGAGAGGTGAGACTTAGTGTGTAAAGTGTTTGCCGAGTGGGCACGAGCTGCCTGAGTTTAGATCCCTAACACTCATCTAAAAAGCCTAGTGTGAAGGTGTGTACTTGGACACCCAGTGATGGGGAACTGGGAGAAGACAAAGGGGACAGGGTGAGGGTGCGGGCTCACTAGCCAGTGGTCTAGCTAATAGGTTCAATTAGACACCATTGCAAAACAAAGATAGAGCCAGGCATGGTGGTATACACCTTTAATCCCAACATTTCAGGGGCAGAAGCAGGAGGATTTCTGGGAATCTGAGGCCAGTTTGGTCAACATAGTGAGTTCTAGGAGAGTCAAGACTACATAGTGAGACAATATCTTAAAAAAAAAGAAAAGTTGAGCCAGGTATAGTGGTGCATGTCTTTAATCCCAGCACTCTGGAAGCAGAGGCAGGTGGATCTCTGTGAGTTTGAGGCTAGCCTGGTATACGAAGTGAGTTCCAGGATAGCCAGGGCTGTTACACAGAGAAACCCTGTTTCGAAAACAAACCAAACCAAAAAACAAAAAACAAAAGCAACAACATTGATAATGTTGAAAAACAATAGAGGAAGATGACACTGGATGCCAACTCTGGCCTCCACACTTACACACACGCACACAAATAAGAATAAAAATAGAAATACTAAAATTCAGTACCACATAAATAGTGACTGCGGAACTGGAACTTTTCTGCATTTGAGTTTGTAGGCTGGGAGACATGGCAGGGGACACCCCGGCTAGAACATCATTAAGCCAGAAGCCAAGCTGTTCTGGTGACAGGTGCACCTGTTTATCTCCTTCGGTAGACCGACACGGAAACCTGGAGGACAGGCATGTTGCATCCCACCTGTAATTCCCATCACTTGTCCCTAAGTCAGCTCTTTTCAAATAGAATAGTAGGTATGCAACACACAGCCCTAATTTCTGAATGGAAGGGGGTCCTCCGGCTCCTGCTGACTGTAATTACCGCCCAGTCCGATTTTGAAGAATATTGAAAATTCAAACTAGAGGCTGAGTTTGTGAACAAGTAAATGAAGGTGTTGCCTGACATTTCCCCAGCCCTCTCGAAGCTTCCTGCTTTTTGTGATGAGTCTTTTTTTCAACATTCATTTATTTACCCAAGGATTAGCATGACTCACCTTGCTTTGTTATTCAAACCTTTTATAAAGTTCGTACTTATGGGGGAGAACAGGACGTTTCTTAGACGGCCCTCACCAAGCTTGAAGCCACAGCCTTGCAGCTGTGATGGGTGCAGACAGGATTGCACGGTCCCGACTTTAGGGGCTTCTCAGGAAGTCAATGCCATAGGCACAGGAAGGTAAAAAGTACACTCTGAACTGGGCATAATGACAGGACTCTCATATTAACAAAATTGCTAGAAGTTGGAGGTCATCCTGGGCTGCACAGTGATTTCAAGAGAAGTTTGGGCTATCTAGGCAGACCCTGTCTCAGAAACAAAACAGAACAAAACAAAACAAACAAAAAACCAACCACGACTGCTGAGGGCTGGGGATGTATCAGTGAAGAGTGCTTGCCCAACAGGCACAAAGCTGTGACTTCATCCCCAGCACTGCACAAACCAGGTGTGGTAGCCCAGGCTTGTAATCTTGGCACTCAGGAAGCAGAGGCAGGAAGTCATAAATTCAAGGTCATTCTCGATATGCAGGGAGTTCAAAGTCAGCCTGCACCAAATGAGGCCCATCTCCAGGACAACAATATCATTATTGTAATGGTCTGTCCTGCCCCTATAAGAGATAAGCCCTTCCACCCCCCCACCCCCCTCTGCTGAGGCAGGCAGATCTTCCTTCCTGCCTGCTGCCCTGCAGCCCAGGTCCCTCCTTTTCTGTCTCTCACCAGCCGTGCTCGGGCCACTTGGGGGCTC
>LOEQ01000884.1:573449-589133 GCA_001685075.1 Bramus lutescens
CCACCTTGGATTACTCCCTAGTGCATTCTAAACCAGCTGTCGTGTCATCTTGAAAGTCAAAACACATTCAGTTAGTCTTGAAAAAGCCTTCTACCTTGTGTCTGCAACCAAGTGGCCGTAGTCACTGGCTTGGCTCTAGGATAATGGTAACAGCCTTTTCACACCCCCTAGCCTCATGTTACTGCAGACAATAAAAAAAGGGGGTGACACCACCTGATTATATTGAGTAAACAAGACCTTTCTCTTGGGTGACTACAGTAATCTTTGGTGGAGGAAAAGAAGAGATCATACATTAGAGCTTTGTTCAGCATCTTATGCTTCTGTAGGAAAGAAAGTTTCTATCAGCTTCAAGGACAGGCCAAACCAACCCCTTCATAGTCCTCACTGAAATGATGTGGGGAGGGGTCTGGGTAATTCAGAGTTAATGCCCTGTTGCTCTAGAGACAATAATTATAGCGGCCAATCTTGACTATCAACTCGATGGAACTTAGAATCACATCATGGGTGTGTCTCCGAGGATAGTTCCAGAGAGGTTTAAGAGAGGCAAGAAGACACACCCTGAATGTGGGTGGCACTAACCCATGGGCTGGGGCCCCCAACTGAATCAAAAGCAGAAAGTGAGCTTAACACCAGTGCTTATCTCTTTCTGCTCCTTGATGACAGATGGAAAGTAACTAGCTACCTCACGATCCATCCTTCACACCTTCCCTGTGTGAGGGATTGGGACCCTCAAAGTGTGAGCTGAAATAAGCCCTTCCATGCCCAGCTGCTTTTAGCAGGTATGTTGTCATGGTGATAAGTCCCTAATACAGCCAACTGGTTGGTTTCTGATATTTCGACTTACAAAGCGCTTTTATATATAAATAAACTCCCATATTACCTGTCTCCTTGAAGATCACACCTGCATGTTGTCTTTGTGTGGAACATGACACTCCCACACAGTGCTAGAAGCTTCTATTTTAACCAAAGCTTTCTCCCAAGACTCTGTCAGCTAGGCCTTATTACTTGGAAGTATTTCCCTACAAACACATTTTCCCCCTATATCCTGTTTCTAAAATTATTATTTTTCTACTTTTTCAGTACTTCATCAGATTAGACAAAGCAGACAGAAGTCAACTCATCCAGCTGTCAGATTTACACATTATTTCCAGGTTTCAACTGGTTCTTTTCCTTGGTTCAAACAAAAATAAGACAAAACAAAACCTGCAGGGTTTGTGAGTTTTCTTCCTGCTCTCCCACCTTTTTCTGAACGCAGGAATATCTGTCTACAAAAAGTAGCCAAAAAGCACTCATTTCTGGTTTCTTCCTCTCAAATTTAGCTTCAGATGCCGACTTTCCACTTCACATTCCGTTCCCCTGAAGTCCTCGCTCTCTCCTCTGTTAATGGCAACCCCAGGCTTGAAGGCTCAGAGAGGGAGCTGGCTCTTCGGCTCTTTGCCGTGCGTGTCAGTCTGTCTGCACCTCTGCTGAGTTTTCAGGCCCCGGTCTCTCTCATCTTCCTCTCAGTCTGCACAGCCACTTGGCCCTGGACAAGGCTGCTTTAATGGCGTCATCAGTGCCTGTCTGTGCAGTGCTACCATTCATCTAAGCACTACCCGTCCTGCAAGCCTGTCCCAAAGGGATGAGCTTGGACAGGTTGAGTGAACCCCCAAAGGTTCCCATTGTGGAAAATTAATCCCTACTTTGGGGAAGCAATATTAGGAGGATGCGAACTTTAGAGGTGGGCTTTGGGAGGTGGTAAGATTGGCTATGCGCATGAGATCGCCTATGATTGAACACTGGTGGGCATATAGTCAGAGCAGGGACTGAAGGGGGTACTCAGTGGGAGAGCAGATGTGAGGCCCTGGCTTCCATCCACACCACACACACACACACACGTACACATACATACACACATACATACACATACACACACGTACACACACATACATGCACACACGTACACACACACACACACACACACACGTACACCGCCTTCCTGTCTGGCCGTAGACTGCCCTGCCTTTGCTACTTTGCTACTATGAAGGTCTTTACCAGATGTAGGGTATTTGATTCGGAACCAGGACTGTGCGCCAAAGTAAACCTCTTTCCTTTGTAATTTACTCAGACTGTGATATTACGTTATTAGCGACAGAAAACAGACGAAGACTGGATGTTTCCCAGCGTTCCACTTCCCTGTTGGAAACACAGAGTTTAGAATTTAATGACCTGTTCCCTCTTGTGTATCGAGGGCTCCTTTTATTCTGTATCAAATCTAAGTTTCCAAACTTCCCAAGGAAGTTACGTCCTGCATCCCTCAAATCTCACTGGGCCCCTCTGTCATTATCACTATGTTGTTTGAGTCTTCCAGATGTCCTGAAATAAGTGCCTTATTTGGGAGGTGATCCCAGGAAACATTGTCAGGGAAGGAGACAGAAGGCATCCCAGCCATGTTCTTCAGGGTGATCAGTGTGCTGTCAGCCTGCCCTTCTGGGTTATCTCTGCCTGTCTTTGTCTTCCAGCAACAAGCAATTCCTGTGCTCATGATATTACGTTCCCTGGTTCATACCTGCTGGTTATGTTCCTGCCAGTCTCTAGTCACAACCTATTACAGACAGATCAATTCCTTGCATTGCCTGATGTGTGTTTCAATTTAAAATCACCTAATTCATCACACTGTTGGTTCATTAGCGCTGTGCTCAGGGCCAACAGCGCTCTATCTCATGCCCAGTAGACCCAGCACGTATGCTTTCTCCACAGGGCGTATTTCAGCCGTGCTGTGCAGAGAAACGCTAGACAGCACTTCAGTGTCAAGCTCAGCGGCCACTTAAAGCAGGAAAATCACACACAGGCGCACAGCAGGGCGCAAAAATGTGAAAAATGCAGCACTCGGGATGCCACAAAAATGACCCTTGCTTGTTTGTTAGCTGCAGGAGATGAACGAGACTGTGATGCTGTACCTCACCTAGCCCAGCTGAGGCGCATCTCAAAAAGTTTCTGGCTCCCTGTGCATATGTCCTAGTGGCCAAAAGGGCTCCACCCAGATTGGTTTAGATTTGGTGGAGTAGGCAAATCTGCTAAGGCAGAGACTGCCAATAATAAAATCAATGATGTGCATTTTCAATTCCATCAATTGATGAAAACGGAAGCTTATGGGAAGGGTGCCTGCCCACGAGATGCCGTTTGTTCTGTGGCATGCAACTGTTACTGTCTGTGGATATTGATATGATCTGTAATCACTTGCATTTTCAATATTGCTTTTTCATAGTCTCATACAATCCACTATGTAACTGAGGATGACATTGATTCTCAGATAATAGGTGTTTGCCACTACACCTGGCTAACTCCAGTATTATGAGTTTCCTATATCGGCTGTCAGCCAAATGTGCCTCCCACATGCATTTATAAATAAAGTTTTATTGATATAAACCAATGAATCCTTTATTGGATTTTCTATAGCTGCTTCTGGGTATAGTAAAACCACATGGCCTGACTATTTCCTGAAAAGTTTTGTTATACGATTATACGTATGTGGTTACATTAAAAAAAAACCACTTGTGATATTTAAAAGATAATCATATTTTTCCTTTTGATACAGACAAGCTCTTGTAACCTGCACTGTTCTGGAACTCACCATGCATTAGCCCAGGCTGGCCTTGATTCACAATCCCCTTATCTCTACCTCCTATATGCTGAGATTACAGATTTAGACTTTAAACAAAATCTGGATATAGTTCTGTTTTTTTGTTTGTTTGCTTGGTTTTTGAATAGTTGTATAAATGCCTGGTTTGTTAGTTTTTGTTTTGTTTTGTTTCATGGGAAGTACTGGAGAGTGAACCTAGCTTTCTAAACACGCTAAGCAAACATGGAAACACTGAAGCTTCAAATAGCTTCCTTTATTTTTTTGCATAACCCCCCTTGTCAGCGCCTCCCCCGAGGCTTGAAGCCAGCGTGTTGTGTAAGCACGGTTACTCCCTCAGCCAAAGATTTTCACCTTTAAAAAGGTATCTCCTTGAGTCAGAAGCAGGGGGATGTGAGTTCAAGGCTGGCTTTGGCTATATAATGAGACATTGTCTCAAAGACAAAAATAAACAAGCAACAAGCCCATGGGATTGCAGGGTGGGGAAAGGATAGGGCAGAACCACAAGCCCACCCTACCCAGCATTTTCCATCCACAGCTAGATTTGCATTCTGATCAGACTGCCTTCCCTGCATCTTTGCTTGGTTAGCTTAGCCAAATCTCATCCAATTTCCAAAGACTATCTCAAGGCTACCTTTGCCATGCATTTTCCCCACGCCACTGTTCCTCAGGTGACCCAACCCTCACACTGTATACCAAGAAGTTAAACAGCAAACCAAGGGGTTAACTCTGAGGTTAACAGCACTGTTCAAAGGTTCTCCATGAGACTGAGCTCCAGCTGGCCACTGACTGCATACAAAGCTCTCACTGGCTGCCTCTATGAACTGGTGTCTCAGAACCTCTTCCACAGAATGCTAACTGGGATAGTCAGACAGTTAAGCATGGACACACACACACACACACGCACGCACGCACGCACGCACGCACGCACGCACGCTCGGTCTGCAAGCCAGGCAGCCATCTGTTTCAGGAGTAGGAGCGAGCGCCACCTGCTGTTTCTGAACCCTCTTTGCCTGAAGCGTCCTGCTTCTTAAAACCCACGGTGAAG
The DNA here is from genome assembly GCA_001685075.1 of Bramus lutescens. NCBI lineage: Eukaryota > Metazoa > Chordata > Mammalia > Rodentia > Cricetidae > Bramus > Bramus lutescens. The sequence continues at coordinate 578,117 of LOEQ01000884.1, forward strand.
TCATTTAGGCTGCTCAGGGCTTGAAGGTGCCCGAGCTCTTCTGTGAGGGAAAAGACAGTACCTATAGAATTGACACCTGCCGTGCCCCGTGACTGGCATTATACCCATGACTCGCCAGGAGAGCCCTTGGCTGAGCCCTTCCAGTACGTGTCTTTCTCCTTCCTTCCTGTGAGTTTAGGGAAGAATCCCAATACAAAACAGAAGTTACCCACTTAACTCCAACACAGGCTTTTCCTTCATCCAATGAAATGATCGCATTTTGGGTTTTTGTTTTTTTTTCCTGGCCTGCAGTAACAGTTCAGGGGGGACATTCTTCATGGCTCCTCACTGTGCTGGCCTGGTTTGGGTCCTGCCTCTTCTGCTTTAAGCTTTGCATATAGCAGGGTTTGCCTGTCAGTGCGGCCAAACTTTCCTCCCCTAGTGAGCTAAGTCCCTTGAGAGGCAGCAAATGCTGAGTCATCTCTGCAGTCTTTCTAAGAACCTCCTGCCTGTTGGCATCTGGGGACTTCATATCCCAAGTCTGGGTTTCTTCTCGGGGGCCCTCAGAAATCAAACACCCATTCCTGGCATTTCTGAATCTATTGAGGATCTTGGACCCATGAAGCTAGCAGAAAAGAATATGCCCTTCCCTCTCCTTTCTTGTCATCCTCTTCTTGCCTTTCTCCTCCCCTAAGATAGATATATATATATCAACTCTTACTATTTAAAGAGTTTTATTTGTTGCTTATTTGCTTGTTTTTGAGGGGGAAAAAAAAGCCCAATGAGCTGCTCCGGCTGACCCCACACTCACTCACGGTCTCCCTGCCTCAGCTTTCTGTTGGCTGGGATAACAGGCAAGCACCATGACACCCAGCTAAGTTAAGGGCTTTGTTTCCAATCACTCCTAATAACAAACAGTTTTGCAGCTGACCCTGTCCCTTGGTGTTCCTGATTGGTCATATTTATGGCGAAAGAAAGAAGATGCAATCATGGTCATCCACTGCTGGTTATATGTCTCTCACATTCAGGGTCTGTAAAATGGGAATAGTCAAAGGGTTTACCTTGAAGGAAATCCTCCTGTCATTGAGGATTAAAAGAAGTAATTAATGGTTCAATTCCACATGTCATAAGCACCCAGAGGAGGCTGTCTATCACCACAGCAATCATCCATTCTACAGACCCCACCTCTACATCCGGTCCATATTTCTCACTTGGTCCTCAGAGTTCTAAAAAAACTTTGGTCTACTGTGAATGCTGATTTAATTAATTAGGAAAAAGTATGTCATAGAGCAAGCTCTTGATGGCAACAGATGAGAACAGAAAGGACAAAAACAAAACCCTCCAGGAAATTGCCAGGTGCTCAGCTAAAATATAAGAGTAATTGTAGGAGGAGGGCCCACTTGTTTGTCCCTGCCGCCGGGCTAACTTAGCCCCAAAATAACTGTATCAATGAAATCACTGCCTGCCCCATTAGCTCTAACTTCTTATTGGCTAACTCTTACATATTAATTTATCCCATTTCTATTGATCTGTATATCACCACAAGGTTGTGGCCTACAAGCAAAGTTTCAGCATGTCTATCTCTGGTGGTGGATCAATGGCGTCTCTCTGACTCTGCTTTCTTCCTCCAAGAATTTAGTTCCATCTTCCCCGCCTACCTAAGTTCTGAATTATCAACAGGCCAAGGCAGTTTCTTTATTCATTAATGAAAGCAACACATAGACAGAAGGACCTCCTACACCAAGTAATGATTTGGAGAAAGTGCCAGGGACAGAGTGCCAAGAGGAAGGTTACCTTTCCAAGTCTGGGAAGATAGGGAGGGTCTATAGTCTTACCCTTCCATCTCAGTAGAAAGTGGTCCTGAGGCAGAACATGGGTTTGTACTCTGCTCATGGGACTTAGCCATGGAGCTCTGTCCACAGACATCTGGACCAATGCCCTCCCTGAAGAATGAAGGCAGAACTACTATTCTGACTGACTCCCAACTCCCAACCCACCCTCCTGCCTTCCACACCCCTCGCAAGCTCCACATGTTGAAGGACGCTTACAGTCTGCACTTTTCCAACTTGCATAAAGCCAGTAAATGGCTGAGACTCTCTGGGCACGTCCTGGGTCGGCTATATTCCCCAAGCCCTGGTACAGAAAGAGGCCCCATGAGAAGGCACACCTGCTGTGGAATGCATGCCTCCTTTCATGCTCTATCTTCTTTATTCTCTGAGGATGAGCAAGCAGAGGCAACTAGACTCTCTGCAGGTGGGGGTTGTCATGTACACTTAGCAGGGAGAGGAATCCACAAGGACATTATTTACTCTCGTGCCCACCCACCGTGCACACTATGGCACTGGAACTTTCTTTGCCAGGTATCAAGGACATCTATTAGCCAGGCAGCTGGCGGTGAGCAGGGGGTTGAAAGGGAGCCTTTCTGAGAAGCAGTCTAGCAGGTGAGCCATCTGGAGACACTTGGAAGAGGTGAGTCCATTTTCCCGTATGCTGCATCACTGAAGTACCCACTCACACCCTCAATCAGCAAAGAAAGCCATTAAGCAGAATGCTGGTGCCAGATAGGGTAGCATCTCACGCAAGCCCTGATGTGAAGTTTGCAGGTATTTTTAAGGACTCTCGGCTCCCACAGCCTCAATCTACCATATCACCCCTCAGTTTTGTCAGAATCACACAATTACAAAATGACTTCATGTCAAGTCACAAGCAGACGTTGACACCCATCAACATGAGATGGAGATGAAGATATGAAATCTTAGGGGAGATATGAAATTTTAGAAAAGCTAAAACTGCTTTGGAAATATGCTTCATAAAGAACCACATCTTTATTTCTGCCTTTTGATTGTTTTGATTCAGCTACAACCTTCTTGGACTAGTGTTTTAAAGTGTTAGTGTTGCTTTCCATGGCCGGGTTATATATAACAACCTAAGATAAATGCTTGGCCCATCTGCAGCAGCCAGTGTCTGCAGTAACACTCAACGCACAGCTGAATGTCTCCATGCAGCAGTCACGTGCTGCCTGTTCAGCTTAATCATGAGCCTGAATGTTCATAGTTCTCAAAATATGGGTAGATACCTCAATTGCATAAGACTCTGTTAAAATTAGAGAAACTCTAGCTATACTAAATCTATTTTAGAATAGAGGAGTTTCTGTCAGTTCCCAGCCATTCTCAATGCACCCTGAGTTTGAGAGCTGCTCTAAATGTGGACGGTGGGACAGGAGCACCTAGAAATATATTAGAAATTGTTACAAAACAGTTTCCTCAAAGACTGAAACATTCCACCCTGCTGGGAAGCTCCTTAAGACAGGAACTAAATAACTCTCTATGATTACTTTCTGTCAACTAGTTGCTAACTTGGCCTTCTGACCATAGGATGATTTTATTTAATTAGTGTTGTTGTGCCAAGTCTGTAAGGACCCCAAGAGACCACCAGGGAGACCGAGTCACAAAACTGCAAAAGCAAGGTTTATTGTGTGCACAATACAAGCCAGCAGGAACCTCATCAAAGCAAATGAACAACAGCAGCAAAAGGAGGTACGTGGCCCTTCTATAGGGCATTATTTAAAGGCAACAACCAGAAAAGTTATATTAGGGTGTGGGGTGAAGGGTTTCTAAGGTTTAGGACCCTTGGTTGGCTGACATTTGTCTAGGGGTGTCTTGGTGAAAAGCAATGGGTGTGTGCTGGCAGGTGATCCTATTGATAACGGTTGGAACATTAGGAATTTCCTTTGTATGGTCTATTCCTGGGTGGTGCCTGGGTAGTCTCAGTTTGTGGTCTTTATCTGAACGAGGTATTACCTCAGGGTAAACTACTGAGACTCGGGCCTCTATTGAACTTGTCATGGCTGGCTCCTATAATGCAAGCACAAACCCATGGTTCACAGTGTGAACCAATATCCCACAACACAAAATAACTTCAAGAAATTCCTGAAACTGAGCAGATTCACTAGATCCCTCCATCCCCAAGATATATAAACAGTAAAGACTGCTGATAGAGTCACTAACTGGCAATCCCAGTCATCTGGAAGGACCAACCAACAAGCCTGAAAAGAAAGATAATTTAAACCTACCTAGAAGAAACAGTGACCAGATGAGCCACCTGGAGAAGACGCTCTCAAAATTGGTGAGCTGCCTGCAGGTTGTACAGTGTGCTCCAGGCTTTGTGAGCTGTCATCCATGCTGGAGTGAACTTTGGTAATAGAACTGTTGTTGAGTCATCCCTGCTCTTGTGAGTTACCCCAATAAAACTCATTGTTTCACCAACCTGGACTTTGGTCTGTCATGGGCCTCCTCTCTGGAGTATGTAGACATGTAGGTGCTGCATCTCCCCAGGAGGTCTGTCACACAAAAGAAATGGAAACTCTCTGTTCCTCTCCCCCACAGACCCACTTGAACATGTATTTTCCCAGAAGCTTAAGTAGCTCACCTGAACACTGAAGCCTGGAAAACAGGAGGTGAGTGGATCAGAATTTCCCTGATTATCGAGGCCAGCAGCCCCTGCCAATAAAGTGACTATCTGCCTTACCTGCTGGCTTCTAGAACCCAGAGCTAAACACAAGAGCTACGGCTGATAGGACCCGCTAGCCAAGTCTCCAGCTTCCTTCTCCTGTGTCTTCTTGCCCATAGTCACTGAAATCAGAGAGCCAGGGGTGAAAAAGAGACAACACCAGACATTGTATTGCTGGATCCAGCTCCTGGTCCCCAACCTCTTTTTTTTAAATAATATTTTTAATTTAGTTTTTAAACTTTTCAAGAATATATGCAATGTATTTTGATCTTACCCATCCCCATACCTCCCTTCCACCCCTACTCAGAACCCACTAACTTGTCCTCCTCCTGACTTCTTGCATTCTTTTATTATTGCTGGTATTAACAGCCCCCTGCTAATTAGTGATGACCATATACACTTGGGTGTCGGGATATCGACTGGGGCAACCCAATGAGTGGTCACATCCCCAAAGAAAAAGAGCTCTAACTCTCCCAGCAGCCATTAACTGCCAATGGCTCCATAGCTATGGAGGGGGGCCCTCAGGAGCCTCCTCAATCCATGATGGAAATTTTGATTGACTTGACCTCATGTAGGCCTTATTCAAGCAACCACAGCTGCCTTGAGTTCATGGGTGTGTCAGCCACATCGCATCCAGAAGCCAGCATCTCACAATTCATCTGCCCATCCTCCAGCTCTAACACACACTCACTTTTCAAAACACCACATTCCCTGAGTGGGGAAGGATTTGATACAGATGTCCCATACATGGCTGATCATTCACTGACATTGATTCTCAACACTTTAACCAACTATGAGTCTCTGTGTTAAGCACTACCCACTACAAAAAGGAACTTCTCTGACCACAATTTGGAGTAACCCAAATCCAGTGCCTGCACCTACTCCAGGTTAAAACTTCAAAACAAGAGTCAAACATGGAAAGTACATGTGCCAATTCTGATTCTTTCTAATGGGACAGCCAGCAGAAAAACCACTCAATCGTCCAACTCTTGGGGGGTGTGTGTGTGTGTGTGTGTGTGCGCGCGCGTGTATGCGTGCGTGCGTGCGTGTGTCTGTGTGTCTGTGTGTTATCACAGAAGACCTGCAGGATCCCAGGGTTCCTACAGTTGCGTCATGAAACTCTGCCCCAACCAGTGAAAAGCTAAAGCTAGAAGTGATTGTAGATCACTTAATCCAAACTCCTTTCCCCACTATCTCCGCTTTACACATGATTAACCTGGTCTAGCCTACTCACCTATGAAGTGCTAAGGTATAGGCTAGAACTCAGAGCTTCCATAATCAAGTCAATACTGCCTTACATCATGCTGCCAATATAGCTTTCAGGTGGGGCAGTCCAGGAACCGCATTCTAAACCGGATTAGAATGCTGTGAGTGTGTGGGGGAGTGCTCTCAAGACTAAGGGAGACAGAAGCAAGACTGGGAAAGGAGCAGTTCCAGGAAGCTCAGGAGCTGGAATGTCCTGCAATGCTGTCCTGAATCCAGACAAATGATATTCCGTATCAGTCAGTCATTGCATAAGGGTTTCCCCTGGAAGAAAGCTATAATCGTGGGCTCCTTCGGATGAGAGTAAAGCAAAGAGGTTCTCAGATATAAGTCATTAGTAACTAATGCTCCCAGTATCTAGGGAACTAATGCTTTATTTAGTTCTGCATGAGAAATCTGAGCAGTATTCAAAATCCAGCACAGTGTGTCATCCAGGTCACTAGCCTTACAGTATAATTTGTCCTTTCTCTGTTATTTCTCTGACCGCTTTATTGAGCTGGGGAAATTTGGGGGGTCGTGGGAGTACAACATATCACCATGACTGCATCAGTTAATTCTTTTCTAGGTAGTAGAGAGTTCTCTAGGACCTATGTTAGGTTCTTTTCACCCTTACAAAACATTTTCAGTGGCCTAAGTTCCAAATGAGGCTATAAAACCTTCATTCCGGAAGAAACTGAGCCACTAAACACACATGTCTCCAATCATGGCTGCTATTCTTGCCCGCTTTCTCTCAACTGGGTACTATCAAGAGGGATCCCAGTGCCAATCATGTTCCTTCCTGCTCCTTTATATGACAGTGGCACTATCTCCTCCTCTTATGGGGCCTTTGACCCCTGCCAACATGATGGGTCCTTTCCCCTTCTACTGATGTCTTAGTACAGAGAGCTGGAGAAGAGGGGCAGTAGCAGCTTAGAGTATAATGAGCCTTTATCATTCACTGGTGAAAGCTCTCATCTGGGAGCCTGTTCTTCTGGACTTGGGGTTTACATTGCCTGGTAGTGAGGTCACAGATTCCACAGGGAGGAGTAGAGAGCAAGCCCATCCCTGTGCACACTTCTCTCTCTAGGATCCATGAATTCTACCTCTTGAGATCACAAACCCCTACAGTAGTTATTTAGAACACAAGACATGGATCATCCCAATCCCTACCACGATGGCCATGGCTACCATAACTCATATATCCATTACCAGATACTAGGTTACAGAAGAAAGAGGCTAGAGAGCATCATTCTATTGGGTTCCCTGATACTTCTTCCAAAGTGGCTACCTTCAGGAGGTATTAATACGCAATATGAAGAGGCTAACCCTCTATGTTCTCTCCCATGGGCTCATCTGCATGCCTCTTCTTGCCCCCCTATCTCTTACCAGGCCCCTGATCAACTGCTCCAGCCATATGCTCTTCCTCAGGAACTCATGTACACCCTGCTTACCTTTCTCTACAGGATGAATGACTAAGCATTGCCTATTTAGAGTATTTCAAAGATTCATTCAGAGCAGTTCATTTGTAAGCAAAGTCAGCTGCTATGGCTTCCTATGGGTTAACTGTCCCTGATGGGGTCTGGTTTGTCCCCACGATGGTGATGTTGAGAGGTGGAGCCTAATATAAGATAATTAACTCATTAGAGGTGCTGCCTTCGAAAGAGACTAATATAGTTCTCGTGGACTTCAAATAGTTCTAAAAATAATAGAGACAGACTGGCCCTCCCTACTCTCTGGCTTCCTGGCTTGCCATGACTTCTGCCACACGATGCCATCCACCATGAGTAATATAGCCAGGGAGCCCTTGCAAAGCTGTTTCATCTTTCAGCCTCCAAAACTATAAGCCAGCTAAAACTCTCCTCTATACCAAGTCTCCAGCCTACTGTGTTTTGCTATAGCAATGGAAAAGAAGCTAACACATGGGAATGCAAACTTGACTTTCTCTTCTTCTATAAAATTTCCATAAGGTGATGTCCGTCCAAACCCTCAGCACAAGTGTCTCATAGCAGAGTGAGAATGTGGTGACATGGGGGAACTGAGCCACTCGCTCATGTAGCTTCTTTGAAATCTCTGGCCATACTGAGTCATACCCAGTGAGTCATTTGTATCTTACAGATCCATCTCCAAGAACCCAGCTCAGGATAGATTCTACCTCCGCTTACAGTCAGTTCCTGAAGAGTGACTCAGCTATGCACTAAACCGTGGCAACTGACAGAATGAGTACCTTGGCCCTAAGAGAAAAATGTGCCGAGGGCTCTGCAGAACATACCGTAGTACTGAATGTTTGTCACAAATGTTGGGGATTCTAGGGAGGGTAGTAACATCTCCATCTGGCAAATAAAGGATCTCAAGGATCTTGAGGCTGAACAGCTTCTCCAGTTAATGGAAAACAATCCAACCTTAGAACAGTTCCAGAACCAGAACAGAAAGAGAAACATGCTGTGAGCCACACGTGGGATTTTAAATTCTCTAATAACATTACCAACAGTAAACAGAAATAGGTAGAATCATGTTAATGTCATATCTCATGTAACATATCCAAAATATTGTCAGCTCAATGCAATGACTGTTTTACATGCGAAGTCTTACATTCTTTCCTTTTGTGCTGTCTTTGAAATCTGGTATATGGGTTTCATATGTATGATCCACCTCAGCTTGAGCAAGCCACAATGCAAGGACTCTGTAGCCATGTAGGCAGCCGTGCTGCTCAGTAGTAAATGTCTCAGAAACAACAGCTCTAAATTCTGCTCAGTTCTCTGCTCTCTTCCCTAACATATTCCTTCCATGGCAGATCCTAGAGTCTAAGAGAAAGATGCTCAGGCAACAATCTTGACTCTGATGGAAATCTGAGTCCTTGGCATTTTCAAAGCCTCCACAGCCCTCACCCCAAGCCTTTTGTGGCTGCAGGCTCTGCTACCCCCATTCAGCTTCACGGGTGCTACTCCCACTTTCTGAGGAGGTTCAGTTTGAAAATCAAAGGAAGCCAGGCTGGGTAGACAAATGTTTAACTCCATCTCTGTGTGTACCCTGTAACTTAGTGCTAACTCCAGCTCAATTCGGTTTCTGTGGCAACCAAAAGCACCAGCTTCTCCACAGCTCAGCTCATCACTGCTGTCAGATTCCTAAACACAGGGTGACTACAAAACATTCAACTTCCCAAATATTGTGGCTCTGATGTTCTAGAAGCTCAAGCTGCAAGTACAAAGAAACAGTATGGGAGCACCTAATCACAGAGCATGCAGCAAAAGCGAGAGCAAGATTAAGGAGGCTCTCTTCATAGATGCCTTTAGAAATAGGGCTGAGTTTCTCAGACTTCGGAAGACTCTTCTGACCACAATTTAGTCAAGCGTACTAACTCGCTCTTGACATCCCAGCAATCAGGAGGATAAGACAGGAGGCCTGTGAGTTCCTTGCTAGCCTGGGCTGCATAATAAAGAGATGGACTTGGGTGGGGAGGCTTAGACTTGATGCAGTCCTTGACAACCCACAAGTTGTGGGTTCTGTGGCAGCCATATGCCCTCACTAGCAACTGGTCTGCTTTCTTTTTTTGTTTGTTTGTTTTGTTTTTTTTTGTTTTTTTGTTTTGTTTTGTTTTAAGACAGGGTTTCTCTGTAGCTTTGGAGCTTGTCCTGGAGCTAGCTCTTGTAGACCAGGCTAGCCTCAAACTCACAGAGATCTGTCTGCTGGAATTAAAGGCGTGTGTCACCACCACCCAGCAACAACTGATCTACTTTCACTTACTTTCCTTCAGCATTTAGTGTGCACAGTGCTAGAGAGGTGGACTTAATTTTGGCTTTAGCCTTTAACTAGATGCCTCTGGAGCTTGACTTCGGGTCCAGCACATGGAACCATCCTGCAAAATCCTTGGCTAGGGCTGGTGAGAATGATTGATTAAGTGTCCTTCTGACAGGTGTCAACCCTTCCCCAACTCTGCTAAGATCCTGCTCCCTGGGAAGTCTCTGGAGCAGTGACATCCAGGCATTTTTTCTTTCTAACCCTACTCCACAAGACAAAATACAAGTAACATCATGACCCAACACCCGATCTAGCCATCTTCAAGAAAAATCCCCCAGTACATTTTACACATCACCACTCTAGCCAAAGATCTCTCTTCAGAACACAATTTAGCCAAGCATAGTAACTCACTCTGTAGTCCTGGCACTCCAGAGGATAAGACAGGGGGATTGTAAGCTTCTGGCTAGGCTAGCCTGGGATGTGTAAGAAGACCCTATCTTTAAAAAATCTAATTAAAAAAAGTAAGCAAGAAGAGCAAAACTCCACCATAAAACTCCCTTGGTTCTTCCAATGATCTCTCCTGTGTATCCTCAGAATAAAAGCAAGACCATTGACCTGGCAGAGACTGCAGAAAGAAGAATGGGCCTCTGATGCCACAGCCTTCAGGCTCACAGGCCTCTGTTATCTCAGGCTGACTCAGTCTTCCCAGTCTGAGGTGCTCTCCACCCTCGTATGCTCAGTCTCCTCTCTTCTGTCTGATCTCACGCAGCTATTGCTCTCCGCTGCTTCTTTTCAGCCAGGAAATCTATCCATTTTCTCCCCTGCCCTACCCTTGTCACCACTGCAATTTTACGCCTTCCACCTTAATGACACCGGGACAACCTCTAGTTCTCCCACTGAACACGGAGCTTTGAAGTGCAGAAACACTTTCTGATTTTGCTCAGTCTTTTGTTCAGTGTCTACCACAGTATTTGGCAAAGAGAGGATGCCTAAGATTCTTTGTTGCATGAGTGAAGGAATTTCAAGTGACAACTCCTAATGAAAATATCTGTAAACAACTTCCTTGAAAAGATATCTAACGATAATCCTAGTTTACTGGGAGGCTGAGGCAGAAGGACTACAAGTTCAAGCCTGGGCCACAGAAAGAGTTCAAGGCCAGCTCAAGAAATTTAGCAAGACATGGTCTCAAAAACAAATAAATATATTTTTAAGAGCTACAACTGGGGCCCAGTGGTAAAATAACTGCCTAGCTGCTGTAAAGCATTGGGTTCAAAATCCAATGCTTCTTGTATTCTAAACCATGATTCCCAGGCTCTCTCATTGTCAGAGTATAGTATTATGGAGGTGTGGTACCTGGCACAAAATGATAAAAAATATTAGGTCCTTATCAAGTTTCCTAATTCCATTCAATTCAGTATGGGATATGTCTATCACAGAGACATGGCGTCTTCTGCATGTTTGATATGGGTATAGAATTCCAATGTCGCCAGGCCTTGGTCCAGCACTCGGGAGGCAGAGGCAGGTGGATCTCTGTGAGTTCAAGGCCAGTCTG
>LOEQ01000884.1:590367-624478 GCA_001685075.1 Bramus lutescens
TTTTTTTTTTTAGAAGGTTGGACTGCCTGCCTAGGGACCTGTTACAGTGAAAGATTCCAGCGAGCTGGCTCTCTCCATTCATACACTGGCCTGCTCCCAGCTCTCGTTCTTGTGCTTGCCATCTTTTCCCTGTGTTCCTCTCTCCCTGCTTTTCATTTTCTCCATACAGTGCACCAGTGTACCCCTCCTGCATTCCCAAACAAACCTGGAAAAACAAACAAACAAAAAAAGGATTAGCCTTTTTTTTTCTGTCCCAAGCCTTCCTAGACGCTCAGTTTTCTAACAGCAGGACTTAATCATTGGTTTACTAGATAAAATGTGATTGGAGGTGGGGTGATTGTCCTTTAAAATTAAACTATGGAGAAGACATCAGAGTAAATATTTGTTGGTGTGATTATTTCTTTAAAAAAAAAAAAGAAAGAAACTTTCAACACAAATGATGACAGCAGAAACAACGGCAGAGATGAGATAAATTGAGGTAAGAGCCCTAGAGCTCTCTGAGCCAACCTCTGACCTCTTCTGAATACAATATTTGTGTGTTTATGATATTCTATTGTCTTTTGTGGTTGTTGTTTGTGTCTTGTCTTGTTTAGTTTAGTTTAGTTACACCGGGTCTCACTTTATAGTGCAAGTTGGCCTGGAACTCATTGTCTAGCCTAGACTGGCGTTGAGCTCACAGGGATCTGCCGGCCTCAGCCTCCCAAGCGATGCTGTTACAGCATGTGCCACCACTCTGGACTTCAGTTTGGCTCCTCCCTTCCTGTTCTCCGTCTTTCCCTGCAGCTGCTCAATTGCCATCTCCTGTCTAACCACCCCATTGTTCCTACCCTCCAGCTACCTCATAGACTCTCACCTTGAGTCCCAACACCTTCAGCAGCTCTTATTACCCACAAAATAAAGCCCAGCTCCACAGGTGGACGTTTGAACCCCAGCCCAAAGTGCAATGCGGTATCCAAAGGTTTTCAGGTTTTGCCTTTGCCTCACGCAACCCCATTCCTGAGTGGCAAACACCTACTCATGCTTCCAGGTCCATTCTTCTGTGTGAGCATCGGCCGGTTCCAGCCTTTGCCTGACTTTGACACACTCACACATATACACACACACTCACACTCACACACATCACCTCCCCCACCTCTCTTCCCTACTATTTCCCCCTGTATCATGAAAAGAAAATCACGTTGTTTTTACACTTGCACCCATCCCTTCCTCAGCACTCCAGGAATATAGATCATACCTTGTTTCTTTGTGGTTTAGTCATTGACTTTTCCACAAGGATTTGAACATAAACGTTCAGCTAATACTAAACTGATGTCAGCACATACACAAAAAAGTACAAATGGATACATAGCAAACTGTAAGCAGCCTTTCCGACCACCCTTACAGGATTACAGAATTTCTCTCACCCTATCACATTCCCATGAATGTGGAACTGACTTTTCTTTGCCTTCTGCCTACAGAGTGACTGCTTCCTGTCTGATCGCTTTCTGAGGGCCAGACTGCTTACACAGCTGGAATCAAGCTATCTGATAAGGCAGCTGTCACTTCGCATTCCACAGAACGTTTCCACCACAAAAAAAGTCCCAAATGCTAAGTCTTTCATCACTGGCAGAGCTGATTCGTGCGATTTAAATTAGGAATTCTACGTAGCAGAATAATTCTTTTGAGGCAAATAGAAAGGAAAAAAAAGAAGAATTGCCCTAGTTGGGTCTTTTCATTGAAACCAAGTCTGGGAACAGAGCATCGTGTACACTGGGTGTTGGGAAAGTTGGATATGACCTTCCTGGATTCACCCACTTATGGTGTTGAAAGGCTCTGCATAAATCCACAGCTCCTTCGAGCTCACTGAGCTATCTGCACATTAGGACAAGGGAAAAGTCCAAAACAAATCACACTGGCCTCCTAAACACTAAAACCTCTGTACCCACTGCTAACACCTGTCTTCTGCCACCAACGCAGCAAAATATTTTAGAGACAATGTTAGTCACAGAGCTACTTTGGGTCAGGATGCTGGAGCACATCCCTGGCTGCCTTCCATGTGCATCCCTCTCTCATCTCTTACACAGGCAACCCCTTGACAACAATGGGTATCTTCCAGGCAACTTTTAATAACTAAACTCTTTTCAAGAAAGAAGTGAGCATCTTCAACTTTGTCCATGGTGTGAACCCCGCTTCTCTTCCTATACTTTACATGGTAAGATTCCTCAGGACTAATTCTTGTCCTCTGGATACCTCTCATATGCTGCTGTTCTGCTTTCTAGAAAGTTCTTCCTTCTTCCTAGCTACTTAGATCAATGATCATTTACTCAAGAAAGATGGATTTGACCTTCTACTGGGGTCGAAATCCCCTGTCATGGCTGAGCTGCCATAGGTCTGATAACCTTTTCAGTTCTCCACTGACAGTGTGGTGATCTGATGGACATACATCACTTCTCATACTGAGAGCTTCTGTGGATACGTGCAGACTCTGTTAGCCTACAGGAAGCAGCAACCACACCTGAGTTGGGCCACTATATCATCAGCACCTGTCTCAGTTCCTGTCACCCAACTATGTGTCACATAAGTATTTGTTTAATGAATGAATAAGGAAACAACGTGTCTGGAGTTACGGTTACTGTCACTAGGAGGTTCTTCAGAGAACTGTCACCTATAAACATCTTGATCACCTGGGACAGATTTCATCAAAATCTCTTATGATTAAGAAGTAAGTAATACAGAGTATGAAGTAAATAAATATCAACTTTATTCTTGTGTTAAAATAATAATATTCCTAAAGGTTTCTTCTGAATGTTAAGCTATGAGATAAATGGCCATGGAAAGTTTGATAACAAAGACACACACACACACAGCTGCTCCAAGAAATGGCTGTGGAACTTACATTCCTGGGGCCACACTGAGAAATTCCTTTAGACATTAATTCACAGTTTGGTTTAGACATCAATTCACCAAAAACCAATCAATCAGTTCCACAGACTGACTTTTCGAGCAAAGTGGTTGGGTTCTGTGGTGATTTGAAAGAAAATAGCCCTTAAAAGGAGTGGCGCTATTGGAAGGTATGGCCTTGTTGGAGTAGGTATGGTCTTGTTGGAAGAAGTGTGTCACTGTGCAGGTGGCTTTGAGATCTCATATATGCTCAAGAAAATGCCCAGTGTCTCAGACTACTTCCTGTTGCCTGTAAGATTTAGAACTTTCAGTTACTTCTCCAACACCACGTCTGCCTGCATGCCACCATGTCCCACCATGATGATAATGGACTGAACCTCTGAACTGTAAGCAAGCCGCCTCAACTAAATGTTTTCCTTTATAAGAGTTGCTTTGGTCATGGTGTCTCTTCATAGCAACAGAAATCCTAACTAAGACAGCTTCTATGCAGAAGTGTCACCTAGACCACTTACTAAAAACCACTGTTTCCAAATCTGGAAACCTGCGTTAAACACCAGGCTGTTCTCATGTAAGCTGAGATCTGAAAACAAGACTGCAGCTCTAGAGAGAAGACAGCCCAATTCACAGTCTTTGAGTGTCTCCTGGCAACTACCTGAGCCATGACAAAAGCCTGCCAACTGCTCTAGTGAAAGCATCTCTGCTGGAAAACAATCATCTCTTGCTGTTTCAATCCTATAGGAATGGACTTGCTTCAGCAAAAAATCATGTGATCCCAAGACAGTTCGAGAAAATGCTTCTCTCACTGAAGTTGACTTGAGGGTGCTGTTGTTGCTACAACCCTCTGGCCTCATGGGAAGCAGGGCCAGTAAAATGCGAACCCTCACAGATCTTTGGAAGAACCTGTTAGGGAGAGGCTTCAGCCTTGGTAGAGCTGCAGAACTTGCTCGTGAACCACAAAGGATCAGGAGATGAATGGGAATCAGCAGAGATTTCCTTTGCTTGAAAACCTCTGTCTTGCGTAAATCCCTATGCCTCCTATATTTATTCCGCTGTAGGAGACGATAGTTTAGGCTTGTCTCTGAGAAGTCCTCGTCAATAGGTGAGGACAATATGCGTACTATAGGAGGTACTATAGTGGTAGTATGCTCTCTCGTAGGAGTGTTTGCAATACCCAATCAATAGCTATAATGTCTAAAACAACCATGGAAAGTTGGCCAGATTATTAGTACTTCTTACAGAAGAAAGCTAAAATTTGGAATGTTCAGAGTTGATGAGGTGACTTAGCAGGTAAAAAAGCATTTGCCTCACAAACCAGATAACCTGAATTCCATCCTCAGAACCCAAAGCAGAAGAATCAGTTCCTAAAAGTTATCCTCTAACCTACAGACAGCTGTGGCACGTGGCTGCCCACCACATACATGCACACACACACATGCATGCATGTGAGCATGTACACACACACACACACACCATTATACACACATAATAAAACTTGGCATGTTTAGTGATTTTCTTCCCCCAAGGCCATGCAGCCACAGAAGAGGAAGTGGAATCTGAACCCAGATCTGTCCCTTCCCCTCAAACCATGGTAGGTGCTAAGCCAGACATGGGCAAGCAAATGGCAGTTGCCTCCCATCCTTGTCCAAAACACCCAGAATCTAATTCCTTTTCTATTTCCACTTTCAAACTCTCCTGATCTTGATTCTCTGCTCACGATCTAGGCTAAATTCTACTTTTTGGTTTTCCTAAAGTGTGGAGAGCTACTGCTCTGGTGAGAGATTCTGATTTCTAATTCCTTCATCAAAGGGGGCATTCTCTTTTATAGCTTGCACACTTAAGATCAGAAATTTTTCATAATCCATCTACTTCCTTCAGTTTCTATTCTGAAGAAAACATTAATTTTCACAATCAAAGATGCCCAAACTTAGACAGGTTGTTGGAAACCACACAGACTAAGTGTTGGCTGAGAGTAGAAAATTATTATTTACTTTGTTATGTTAAAATGATAGTGTGAACCAAGTGTGGCAACACACGGCTGTGATCCCAGCACATACATGGTACCCACAACTACCTCTAACTCCAGCACCAGGGGATCCTATACCTCTTTGGACTTCCATGGACAGCAAGCACACACAGAGTACACAAACACACAAGCAGACAAAACAATAATTACATAAAGTAGTGAGTGGTTTCTCAAAAGTTGCATGTTTAGAAGAATTAAAATAGAATGTCTTCAGTGCAGAGGATGTGGCTTAGCTCCAAAGTTTTCGCCAGGTGTCTTAGTGCTGGGGAATACTATTTTAAGGTGTGTGACTTTTGTCTTTGCTGCATTTGTGTGAAGCTGTGATTCTCTGCCTGCCTAAAACACCTGATGGTCCTAATAGACAGCTGAACAGCCAATAGCAAGGCAGGAAGCAAGGATNNGGCGGGGCTGGCAGGCAGAGAGAATAAATAGAAGGAGAAAGAAGTAAGAGGAGGAGCAACGAGAGAACAAGGTGGAGAAGGATGTCAGGGGCCAGCCACCCAGCTAGCCTCAGAATAAGAGTGAAAGTAAGATGTACAAAACTAAGAAAGCAAAAAAGTTTAGAGGGAAATATAGGATAATTTAAGTCAAGAAAAAACTGGCAAGAAACAAGCCAAGCTAAGGCCGAGCATTCATAGCTAAGAATAAGCCTCCATGTGTGATTTATTTGTGAGCTGGGTGACAGGACCTCCCAAAAGAGCAAAAAGCACTGCACAGCATCTTAGGGTTCCTATTGCTCTGAAGAAACACCATGACCACAGCAACCCTTAAAAAGCATAGTGGTGGCTGGCTTACAGTTCAGAGTTCAGTCCATCATGGTGGGGAAATGGTAGTGTGCAGGCAGGCATGGTGCTATAGAAAGAGCCGAGTGTCCTACATCATGCGGGCAACAGAAAGCCAACTGACAGTCCCACTGTGTGATATCCTGAGTACAGGAAGCTTCAAAGCCTACCTCCACAGTGACACACTTCCTCCAACAAAGCCACACCTCCTAAGAGTGCCACCTCCTTTGGAGGCCATTTTCTGTCAAATCACCATAGTAGGTATGAACAAAGCCTTGGGTTTACTCTCCAGCACCATATTAAACTGACAGGGTGGCACATGCCTGTAAACCCAGAATAGAGATAGGAGGGTCAGAAGTTCTAGTTATCATCAACTCATAGTATATTTGTAATCAACCTTGGGCCATGTGAGACCTTACCACAAAACAAAAAAGCAATAACAAAAAATTATGTCTTTACGTCAACACTTCCAGCAAAGCAGGGCCTGGTAGCAATAACTAAGGCCTGGAATCCAAGTAATGGGAGTGGGGATGGGGGAGCACAGAGACAGGAGGATGGCCACACATTCTAGTCTAGCAAAGACTACACAGTGAGGCTGTGTTTCAAAAAAAAAAATCTTTGAAGCAAAATAAAAAGTTCAATACATATGGCAATATATTAACAATCATTTTATATAGATGATAGAAATGGTTACTAATTTTACTATTCCCTTTCTACTTTTCAAAACTTTAAATATAGTAATGGTATTTCAAGAGTTGTGGTAGCAAGAAGCAGAAAAGTAATCCTATATGCTTATGTGGTTGACCCTTTATAGACACCTCTCTTCTGTTATCTGATTGTGTTGTGATGTTGAGAAGTGAAATGCTGACTTTTCTAGGATTCTGAATCTCCCCTTCTGCAGGGAACCACGGAGTTGCCTTGGTCTAGCTGCCTTAAGAAGCATGTATCATGGGTTTTTCAGGTTAGAGTTCATGGTTCCTGGCACACAGTGTACTTCCCAGTCCCTGAGAGACAGATGTGCTCTCTCAGGCAGTAAAGTGTTCAGGCCACTGTGTGTCTCTTTATGTTCCCTTAATAGTCAAGGAAGCACAAAAGCTTGACAGGACAATTGGTTTTAGACATTATCTCGTGTACCTTGTATGGCTGGCAGACTTCACTGTATCCTGGCAACTACAGCTGTATTGATCTTGGCAACTGCCATTATAACCTGTATCTGGTAAAGGTATAAAAAGTCTGATTGCTTTCAATAAAACTGTCATAGCCTCAGGTTGTGCTGTGGTCCCTCCACCCCACTGTGAGGATAAGGCTATCATCATAGACATGCCTGGGAGATGCTGTGCTTCCGTACCAGCCCATCCCACCAGAGCAGAAACCACAGGAAAGCAAGGCACACATTTTTAGGTGTGTGTGTTCCCCAAGGCAAATAAAATTTACATATGCTATATGGCAGGTAACACATTCATATAGCCGTAGACAATAGCACCAAGCCTGAAAAAAAGTGCATATCTTACTTTAAGAATACTTTATTGTCAAATACTAGGAAGAGTCATCGGAGCATTTGAGGAAAAAAAATGCTTGTAAACTCATGTTGAGTTCAGTTTGTAAAAACACAGTACCTGTGATTCATAATAAAGCAAATCACAATTAAACAATGTGCATCTGTTTCTGCAACATATAGAAGTGAAAAGAAGGCAGGAGAATTCCTTTGCAAAATGTCTGTCTCCGAATTTGCATGTTACCTCTGGTGAAGTACCGCTCTCCTTCGTCTTTAGCTTCTGTCAGGACTGACATTGTGTACCGGTGACTCAGTCTTTTTAGCAATGGAGTGACAGCCACAGTTCTGAAAAGAGGCTTCAAAATAATACTCCCTTCACATCTTGACTGTTCCCTGCAGTCTTTTAAAACAGCTGAGGATTTAGACTTCTGACAAAATGAAACAGAGAGCAGAAAATCACTGCTGAAGTGGCTGTCTGATGTTTATACTATAGAGGCGCCAGGGCCCGAGCAAAGGAGCCCAATATGCTACTTCTCTTATAAGGACACTAATCCCATTCACAAAGGTTCTGTCTTCATGAGCTAACTGCTTCCTAATGTCCTCTGTCCATCACACGAGAGGCTAAGCTTTCAATACACAAATCTGGAAGGCACACAGACATTCAACACACAGCACTGTGACGCTAAGACAAACAAGGACTGAGCTGGCTGCCTGGGGACCATCCAAAAATGTGAAAACACCCAACTGCATTACAGGCAAGACAAGTGATGCCTGTGTGCCTGGAAATATGAGAAGGCTCTGAGGATAGCTGGATGATGACCAAGAGCCTGTGACTGCAGAAGAGAAAGGTATCAACATGTAAACTCACAGAGGCTGTGGTAGTACGCACAGGGCCTGCACAGGGCCAAGCTAGAAAGGGTCCCAGACCTGAAAGCGGAAGTGGATGCCATCTCCCGCCCCTACCCAATAAGCTATCTCCAACCAATAGCTAAACTAGTTTTCCCCAATGTCGTCTCATTGGATACATAAGCCATACTTAAGGGTAGCAAACACAAAATGAACTCAACAGTGTTTTTTGTGGATTTTTTTTGTCTTGTATTGCTTTGCTTGAGCATTTTTTCTCTTACTGGTCTTTTGTCTGAATATTGTGGTTTCCAGTTTTGTGATTTTATGGGATTTGGTTTTCTGGGGGACGGCTATTATGTTTCTTGTGCTTTTTCTTGTATGCTTGGGTTTTTTTTTTAAATTCTGGTTGTTTAGATTTTATATTTGCCTGTTTGTTTTCTGTAGAGAAAGAAGGTGTAGAGATGAATGGGTGGGGAAGTGGGGAGGATCTGGGATGAGGTGGAGGAGGGGAAAATCAGGTATATGAAATGATCATAAAATCATAAAATCATATCATAAAATCATATCAAAATAAAGTATATGAAAAAATATTTACAATTTTGAAAAAGGTTCATACCACAGGTCAAAGATCAAAATGGTGCTCAATGTGTGGTGTTCAACCCTCAGAGACAGTAAAAAAAATTATTTAAATAGAAGCCAAGAGTAGGAGTTTGGTCCTCTCACACAAGGAGTTGCCGTCTGACTCTAAGAGACAGTGAAATAGCATGGTCTCTTCTGGGTCCTCTGAGACAGTGTTTTATACAGATACTGAGATGTGGTGATATTCTGTTTGTGCTCTAACTAATAAAACTTGTCTAAAGATCAGAGGGCAGAGCTAGCCACTAGTTAGCCATAGAGGTCTGGAGATCTGTACAGATGAACAGGAAGTAATATGGCTGGGTGGAGAGAGAAATATAAGGTGGGAGGAGACAGGAGCTCGGCCCGTTTTCGACTGAGGAGTTAGCAAGATAAGAGTAGGCAACGGCTCACTACTTTGTCTCTCTGATCTTTCAGCATTTAGTACGATATGAGGCTCCAGGTTTTTATTCTTAGGACCAATTAGAACTCATGCAACACTGAGATGTTTATTAAGATCTGGGGAGGAGAATACTCAGAGCAAGAGGTCAGCAGCTTTTCTCAAATGACTGTAAAATTCAGTCCTTGGTTTCTTGAACATGAAACCACAGATGATGAAAATCAGAGAGCATGGTAGCTGGTGCAAAAGGGGGGATAAAATTCCTGTCCATTACTTTGCAATCTGGGCTGCAGTATTCTATTGCCTGTACCTCCTTTGGGAGGATACAAAACCAAAAACAAACTAACAAAAAAAATTCACACATTGAGTCAGTAGATTCCACAGCTGCTCCAGTTTTCACCCCACCCCCCTTGTTGGTCCTGACACCACCACAGATCCAGGTTCATACAGAGCTCCTCTCCTGAGCCATCTGACAGGAAATCAGAGCCTTCCAGCTGTCCCCACCCTGTGGCCCTTTCTGCCAACGGGGGGTCTGGCCAAGTGCGGCCAAGTGAGTGGGATTCTGATGCCTCTGCCCCGGGGTTTGGCTGCCCCAGCAATCCCTTTGTTTTTACTTTCCCTCACAATGGAATGACACTCTGGGTTGATCAGTGGCTCCATTATGCTGAAAAACTAAAAGAGGCCCAACTTCTAGAACAGGAACAATTGCAACTAGGACGTACAGAAGCATCAGTCAGTCCTTGGAATGCCCCTGTTTTTGTAATTCAAAAAAGAGCAAATACATTGCAAATGTCACATGATCTCAGGGCATACATGCTACTATGACAATAATGGGGGCCCTCCAGTCAGGCTCCAGGCTCCTACTTTGATTCCTCAAGGATACTGTGCTTGACTTAGAAGACTGCATTTCCCCTAGTCCTTTACATCCTGAAAAGGCACATTTGCATTGTCTGTTACTATAGTCTTTGTTATTTATTTTTGGTTTTTAGAGACAGGGCTTCTCTGAGTAACATCCTGGCTGTCCTGGAACTCACCTTGCAAACCAGGCCTGCCTCTGCCTCCTGAATCCTGGGATTAAAGGCCTTCTCCACCTGGCTCTCTGCTACTATTTTAAATGTAACAGCATGATATCAGTTAAACTTTTACCACAAGGGATGAAAAATAACCCCATGTTGGGCACCAGTATCCTCGTCTCCACAACCTTCACAGGCCTACAGAGAGATAATTGCAGGAGTCAAGAAGGCAGTGCAGTTCAGCACAGCTCAGTAGCCAGTGTAGGTACAAACTTTGAAAGTCAGGCCCCGAGAAGTTTATTTCAGCATAGCACAGTTTGGTGAAACTTAATCTGGTGATAATTACCTCAGTCCCTCATGTACAGAAGACTCCTTGAGAAACAAAGCAAGCTAAACACAGATCAGACGTAAGTACACCAAAACCCTTTGTAAAGTCCATATAGATAGGTTCCACAGATTAACTGAGAAAAACAACCCTATCATAAGGGTCTGGGGGAGGATCCCTTGTGGTCTCCAACTGCACAGATAGTGCAAAGGTTACCAGCCTATAAAGTGTCAGCCTCCAGCCTTCTGGACAGATAACAGGTATTGCATTCCTTCCCTTGAAGGCACTGTTGGGAACAGGCCAAAAGCACCTTGTCCTAAGTACTGCCATTCTGACTTCAGACTCCATTTTACCTATAGGGTGAAATAAACTTCAAGTTCCCAAGCTGAGAACCTTCCAATAGCTGACCCACCTCCTCCTTAAACCATAGAAAGAGTCATTGTGCATCTTTAGTTCTCTAGGAACATCATGGCGGTTCCTACCAACAGATGGAACAAAATGAATCTGGTTGGACTGAAAAGCTTGCATTGTATGTCAGTTGACAATGATGGAACACTTAAGGAAAGGCCCTAATCTTTGATTTCTGATTGGTAAAAATTGGAACTGTAACCTGGCAAAAGTGTTTGTGGTTTTTGTGCTTAAATACTTGCTTCAACTGACATTTGGGGTCACAGTTCAGCTCCCAAGTCAGTTCTGCAGCCCTGACTGATCAGCCCCCTCTCTTCCCCCCTTTTTTTGTGATACCCTGTATTAAATCTTGCTTTGTGGTAACCTCTTGTGTCTGCTTGGGATGATTCAGAACCTCAGCCCACAACAGAACAAAGACTCTGTGTCCCCTACAACATAATAGAATCCCAATGCTATTATTTTTAAAAACATAAGCCCAGAAAAAGTAGAAAGAAGATCTCAGAATGTGAAGCAGTTCTCTCAAAGTGACAGGATTATAATATTACTTTCTTACTTTGTATTGCCACACTTTCAAATCTTCTACAATGTTCATGTCATCTTCATAATTGAAAAAAATAATTTCGGATGGAGGAGCTGGTACTCGTGAAAAGAATAAAATCATCTTTTCATCTCATACAAGACAAAGAAAGACATTTGCATATGAAGACAAAGATGCCTGGAGGAGGAGGAGGAGAAAGGGTCTGTGAAAGAGCCTGTGCCAGCCGAGCAGTGCAAGTCAAATGAGAACTCAGGAATTTGGAGGCCTTGACAGCTAATCTTGGTTGCCAACTTGACTACATCTGGAATCAACTAAAACACAGGCAGCTGGGTACACCTGAGTAACTACCTAGATTGGTTCATTTGAGGTGGGAAGACCCACCCTAACTCTAGGCCACACTTTCTAGTGTTGACCCACATAAAAGGACATGGAAGAAGGAAGCCTCTGCTTTTGCCTGCTTGCCCTCACTCTTGCTAGCAAGGTCATCGGTCCTGTTGCTGAGGCATTCCTTCACTGGGGTTGGAAACTCTTAGGGATTCCAACATAGACTGAAGATCAGCTAAGACATCCAGCCTGGTAGACTGAACAGCTACCAGATTCTTGACTTTTCTGTCAGGAGACAGCTGTTGTTGGACAAGCTGGAGCGCAGCCTGTAAGCCAAGTTCCCTTTTAAAACATAAACATTCAGGCTGGAGAGATGGCTCAGTGATTAAGAGCACTGACTGCTCTTCCAGAGGACCTAAGCTCAATATCCAGCACCCATACGCTGGCTCACAACCATCTGTACCTCTAATTCCACGGAATCCCTGGCCATCTTCTAGCCTGTGCGGACACCAGGCACTTATAGGTTACAAAGGAATACATGTAGGCAAAACACTCAAACATACAAAATAAAATAAAAATAATTTAAATTATATATAATTTATATGTATATATCAGTTTTATATATTATATGTTAATTTGTATATACATATATATATATGATTTCATTCTATTGGTTCTGTTCCCTTAGAGAACCATGACAAAATACAGAAGCTTGTCTCCTGGAAGACAATCCTCTCTTTGGGTAAAACAGACACCTTTTAATTTTTGTTCATTTTAGAATTTTAGTGCCTTTTTAATGAGAAGTATATGGAATAAGGACGCTGAAATTAATCCACAGTTCAAGTTTTTCCAAATGTAATAAAAGCCATTATTAGTCCACAGCCTCTGCAGTGGCTGATTAACTTTAAGAAGCAAAATGGGCAGACCTCTTGGTTTTCTGGTAATTACTCTCAGGCACCAAGGCAACAGCTGCTCATCATCAGCGATGTGCTTGCCCTGAAAATTAAGTAATCAACAATAACTCATAGTCCATGTATAGCCACTGGGCTTAGCTCTCTCATCCGAAAAATGAAGATGTGACTTGGACATCTGAGAGCAGCCGCGTTCACGCAATAGGAACAGAGAAAGCACTTACTTCAATTATCCGCCAGTCACACCCAGGACCGCAACAGTCTCTGACACCAGCAGGGGGCGCCTGCTTTTCTCAGTCTGCTTCCTACTTCCTATTAAAGTGGTCTATGAATAGGGAAACCAAAGGCCAGAGTAGCGAAGTGATTTACCCAAAGTCTTGATGGCACAGTCAAGGGGAGAATCCAAGCCCACAGCTAGCAGACTTCTCTCCCTCACCAGCATTTTCCGTACTCGTGAGAGGGGCATCAGAACTGCAGAATGAGTGGCACAGCCCATATTCCAGTACAATTACTGAAGATGCCCTACCTCTCACCACCTCTTGGATAAACTTATCTAAATGCTTTCTATAACCCATCTATATCTTGAGGTTGGATTGCCTAAGAAGGGTCAGGTGCCGTGTACTTACCACCGGTTTTACAAAATAGTACAGTGCCGTGGCTTCTGACCGTCAGGGCCCTGACAGCCTCGTCAACAGACAGTATAATACAAACAAAAGGGACCTGGGCACTCACGTGTGACAAGGCACATCAACTCTCACACACTAAGCTCACATTTGCTTTGGCAAAATGACGAACAAAATGCATCCAGAGGTAGACTGAGGGCTCAGGAGCCAGAATATCTGCCGGGTGAGCAGAGCATTAAAGGAAGGAAGGCACCGTACAGTCAGGTAAAGGCCTGCCCTTCCTCAGCTGAACCTCAGTTTCTTTGGCTGTAAAATAAGAATAGGCACTTCTTTGCTTACATGACTGTTCTTTCAAATTAAAAAAAAAATGTGCTTATGTAGAGCAGGCAGCATAAGATTTAACACATATCCAATTGTTCATAAGGTGAGTACTAACATAATTCTAGAAAGCAATACTAAATTATGGCAATAAAAAGACAGGGATTTTTTTATTTTCTAAAATATAATTTAATTCTTTCCAGAGAAAAACTTTATATTCAAAAAATAATGGTTATGATGATGATGACGACATTGCTGAATTAGAGAGATTTGTGCCACTATCAGCCCATAACCTGCAACCTCAAGCAATATACAGTAGTCTTAAATCAGGAAAACTGAGAGCATCTCTTTCCTTTGCCCATCTCTTTTCTGGAAAGGGTTTACCCAGGAGCAGCAACAGTAGGCAATACACACCTTACTTGAACCATACCGACCCTACAGACCTCAGAGAGGGAAGATCTCACACCTCCACTGACAAATTAGTTTCTGAATAACACTGAAGAGACCCTGGAGAAAGGGGTTGACTTGCTCTTTAGAAGTCTAAGTTAGGGTTATTATTGCTGTGGTGAAACACCATGACCAAAAGCAAAAAGAGTTTTTTGGCTTATACTCCCACACCACTGACTGTTCATCATTGAAGGAAGTCAGGACAAGAACTCAAACCTGGAGGCAGGGGCTGATGCAAAGGCCATGAAGGGATCTGCTTACTGGCTTGCTTCCCCTGGCTCACTCAGCCTGTTTCCTTATAGAATCCAGGACCACCGCCCCAGAGATGGCACCACCTACCATGGGCTGGGCCCTCCCCATCAAACACTAATTAGGAAAATGCCCTACAGGCTTGCCTGCAGCCTGATCTTATGAAGACATTTTCCCAATTGAAGTTCCCTCTTTCCCAATGACCCTGACTTGTGTCAAGTTGACATAAAACAAGCCAGCACAGAAGCCATTGGCATGATCAGGTTCCAAATAGTACAAGCAATGAAGCTCCTTCTGCCCTTCCTGGAGGACACTATTACTATGCTGAGCGTCAACCTCTCCCAGTCAGCTCCCACTCTCTGAGATGCTTCCTCAGCACGGTTGGCCTGCAGACGCAGCAGCAAAAAGCCCTTTCTGAAAATGACCTGGGTTTCACACCAGGAAACAACCCATATTTTTGCAGAGGAAATAGTAAGCCAGAGCAAAAATCCTACAAGATGCACACCCACTGAGCCTGAAATATTTTGTTAGGGATTAACAGTTCACCATTCACTTCCAGCTTGGCGCATGGAGGGCACAGGAGCCAAATGTCAGAGTCTTGAACTGGGTATCCATCATGCACCTGAGGAGCTGAGGGGCACATGGCATGAATTATCTCACTTAATTTCACAGCAGTCTTACCATATGGGAGCTTGTACGGTTGGGGTCATTTTAGTTTCATTTGCTTTTCTGTTTGTTTGATTGGTGTTTGGATATTTTGGAAACAGGGTCTCACTAGATGATCCTGGATGTCCTAGAACTCAATATGTAGAGCAAGCCGGCCTTGAACTCTGTCTCCCTCTGCCTCTCAAGTACTGGGATTAAAAACACTCAAAAATTAATCAGAAGTATCGCTTGACAAAACTTTTCCTCACACGTCTACTCACCCCCAGATAGGGAGCCCATGACAGAGCAAAGTACGGATACTGCCAGTCTAACTTGGTGAACCACGAGTTTTATTGGGGTTACTTATAGGAGCAGAAATAACTCAAAAACAGCTGCATCACCAGAAGTCACCCCAGCTTGGGTAACAGTTCATAAAGCTGAGAACCTGGAGCACACTGCACAGCCTTCAGGCAGCTCACCAGGCTGGAGAGTGTCCTTCCCAGGAGCTTCAATTGCTCTAAGCCTCTTCCAGGCAGCTTGGCTGGTTTCTGCTTCTTCCAGCCGACTTTGCTCCAAGTCTTCCTTGCAGTGTTTCTCCTCCAAGAGTCTTCTTGGCAGCTCAACTTCGATTTTTCTGGAGGGACTCAGAGTAAACTTTTATTGCTTACTCTGACGGGAAGGGGCCTAGTGCCTCTGGTCAGGTTCAGAGACTTGCGGAAGATATGAGCTTCCCTGTTGAGCAGAATGTTACAATCTCAGAGGAAACAGTTATTCAACACTAAGGTCCACACATAGTATGAGCAGGATTTGAAAGCAGCCACACGAAACCCCATGCTTCCCCATGGTTTCCTTAAGTCCCAACCACACATCTAGCCACTGGGCCATTATTTCTTTAGCTGCCTCCGCCAGCATTCACAGTGTAATAGCTTAAGCTTAGGGAACACCAGTAAGAAGAAGGATGGACTGTCCCTGTAGAGACCCATAGTCTAGGCCTAGATGCAGGTACATAAATGAATGATTACAATCTAAGCTTTGTACAATGCCATAGTTGAAGAGAAAAAGGCAGAAAAATAATGTTAGTGAAATTTGAGGCTGTCCATTTACAATCCACTGTACCTGTACACGCCTGTCATTTGGAGGCATGGGACATCGTCGATTATCAGTATTTTAGAAGCAAGGGAAAACTGAGTTGCCTGATCTCCTTGTTTTCTCTTTTTCCATCTGGATTAGCTACTTTTCCCATTGCTATGACAAAATACCTTCCAGGAACAACGTAAGGGAAGAAGGACTCAGTATACCTGTGGTTTAAGAGAGGATAGAGTCCATTATGGGAGGGAAGGCCCAGGCTTTTAAGGTTTGAATCCCCAGTTAATGGAAATCCATCACCACCAAAGTAATAAGCCAATCAAACCGAATTAATAAACACAGGCTTAATCTGAGCAAAGCACTCCTGGGTGACACTTGGGAGGATATGAGAGGAATCATATGGCAAATATGGCTTCTAGGTCTTAAGTAATCATTAGGCATGGTCTTGAGCAGCCCCAAGGACAGACAGACTTTTGGAAGGCTTTCTCAGGGGCAGAGTTTGAAGGCAGCAGCTCCAGGGGAGGGACCACTGCTTGGCACACCGAGGGTGGGGTTTGGAGAGTGCAGCTCCAGGGAAAATGCTGCTCAGGGTGCTGAGGGCAGGGTCTGGAATGAGGTTCCAAGCTGGAGATTCCAAACACTGCAGCACTAAGTGTCTCATTAAAAAGTCTCTGCAGTCAAAAAACAGATTAATGTGGTACCCTACTTGTTTTCTTCTTTTGACTTGGTGTGGTGATTTGAGTAGGAATGGCCCCCATAACTTATGTGTTTGAATGCTTGGTTGGCCCATAGAAAGTGGCACTATTAGGAGATGTGACCTTGTTGAAGTAGGCGTGGCCTTGTTGAAGCAGGTGTGGTCTTGTTGGAGGAAGTATGTCAGTGGGGAGGTAGACTTTGAAGTCTTATATGTTCAAGCTATGTAGTACAATAAACAGTCTCCTTCTGCTGCTTATGGATCAAGATGTAGAACTCTCAGCTCCTTCTCTAGAACCATGTCTGCCTGTACCATGGTGATAATGGGCTAAACCTGCGAAATTGTAACCCAGCTCCAACTAAATGTTTTCCATTATAAGAGTTGCCGTGGTCAGGGGTCTCTTCACAGATATATAAACCCTAACTAAGACAGAAGTAGGGTCTCTTCACAGATATATAAACCCTAAATAAGACAGAAGCAGGTTCCAGAGACTGGGGTATTGCTGTGATAGGGCCTGACTATGCTTTTGCTTGGAGGAATGTGAACTTTGGGAGTTTGAATTAGAAAAGCAATTAAAGAATTGGACTTAATGGGTCAGACTAGTAGGAGCATGGAAGACAAAGATACTGAGTGTGATGTGAACTGTGGGGGCCTGGCTCAAGAGGCTTCAGAGAAGAGTGTTAGTATGTGGCCTAGAGACTGTTCTTGTAATTTTGGTGATCAGTGTGGCTGCTTTTTGCCCTTGTCTGAAGAGTCTGTCTGAGGCTAAAGTGAAGTGTTTTGGATTAATTCCATAGGTAAAGGAAATCTCAAAACATCCTAGTATTGACTCCATTGTATGGTTATTAGTGTTCACTCTCATAAAAATCTATAAAGAAAAAGAAAAAGCTCTCAAGGAGAAATACAAAATGTATAATTTGAAGAAAAGGGGGGCACCAAGAAGTGGAATGAAACTAAATCCTATGTTCAAGGAGACAAACAGATTAATGAAAAGCCTAATGTTGAATGGAATAAAGGGAGTAGAGACCAGGGTAAGATCCCACCCAGTGAAGTTTCCAACTTGTAAAAAGGAATTAAAGAACAACTTAGGTCCAGGCATAGTGGCACATGCCTTTAATCCCAGCACTGGGCAGGCAGATCTCTGAGTTCACGGCCAGCCTGGTCTACAGAGCAAGTTCCAGGACAGCCAAGCTTAGGCAGTGAAGGAAACCATGGAAAACAGAAAGCTGGTGAAGATGTATTTGAACGAGGGGTCCATGTCCCAGCCCCAGCAAGCAGCAGAATTTGACAGCTTTGACCATGTGGTTTGGCTTTAGAGTCAAGAATTCAAGAAAGGAGTTATGGAATCTCCCTCCAAGTAAGAAAAACCACTGAGTCCAGGCATGTGTCAGGGGTGTCCCTGCATGAAGGCCCACAGAGGCCATCGTGTGTATCTATGCAGGTGAAGCCTGGATTGCCTTGGAGACTTCAAAATTTTGGAGATACCAGAGCAGTGGGATACCTGCCAAAGAAAGCTGCTAATAGCGGAACCAGCCCAAGAGAGAGAGAGAAATGTGCTACAGTCAACAAAGATAAAAGAAGTTGAAGATCTGAAGAGTGCTTTGACATTAGATTTGGAGATGTAGAGTTTACAGTTTGCCCAGTTAGTGTTGGTCTTGCTTTGGTCCAGTATTTCCTCACTAAGCTCCCTTTATTCCATTTTAGAATGGTAATGTATAACCTGTGCCATTATATATTGGAAGTATATAATCTGCTTTTAAAAAAAAGTGCTATTAATTTATTATGTATACAACATCCCTTCCATGTATGGTTGCATGCCAGAAGAGGGCGCCAGATCTCATTATAGATGGCTGTGAGCCACCATGTGGTTGCTGGAATTGAACTCAGGACCTCTGGAAGAGCAGTCATTGCTCCTATCATCTGAGCCATCTCTCCAGCCCTCTGCTTTTTTATTTTAATTTCACAGGAGTTTACAGTTAAGAGATTGCATGAGTCTCAGAAGGAACTTTGAACTTTGGACTTTTAAATATTATTGAGACTCTGATAGACTATGGGGACTTTGGAAGTTTGACTGAATTCATTTCTGCATTATGTCAGAATGTGGTGGTTTGAATAGGAACATTCTAAGACATTTAGTGCAGGACCCTAGCCTACTGGATATGCTAGTAGCATTCACGGTAGTTCCTCACTTCTTAGTTAAATTTCTCTTCAAACTCCTTCCCAGACATGCCCTGAATCTAAAGCCCATCAAATTTACCATCAAGCTTAACCATTATGCCATCCTACCCAGTTCCCCAAGAAAAACTATTCAAGCTAGTTTTTAGAGGCATGGCATGAAAGAGTAACCCATGACAGAAGATAAAATGCTTGTAATTGCAGCAAGAATGATAGTGAAGATGGCTCGTGGCATTAAGATCATTCACTGTTCACAGTCAAATGAGAGACTGGGCCACCTCTCCTAAGCTCACTTCCCTGTTTCTCTTCCTTCCTTCCTTTTGTGATGTCTCCACAGCTTGATATTTTCCTCACCTGAGTGCAACTGGTTTCTTCTTAGAGCCCACAGATGGTGCCTTATGGGAAAAGCACTCACACTGCTTGGAGTCTCATCTCGAAGGTTATGTGGCAGCTGTGACTACTATGTACCTTGCAAACGTCCAACTAAAAATGTTGTAAAGATTAAGAGCACCAAGGCCTGTGGTCCAGGATCCATTGCCATGTTCATTTCAAGACCAGTCCACCCTGGTGAATTTGAACAAAAGGACACTGTGATGCGGGCAGAGAGCTGCTCTCAACAATGTAAAGTTAAACAATGTAACACTGCTCTAACTATATTACACAAATAATAATGTCATAATTCATTATTATACAATGCTTTGTAAGCTGTAATTCTTGTTTATCCCATTAGTAATGTAAATGTGCATTTTTTTAGTTTTCTATTATAAACTAATACTTTTGTTAACTTTATGTGCACTTATTTGTAGCAAGATTGGCATTGTGATCATATACTATGTAAAAATAGTTCCTTGACATATCAATTGTTCTTTTCCACCCTGTGTAGGATGAGTGTCTGTGAGTATTCTATACACACTTGAGAATAACATCATTCCACCTTTGTAAGAATTTGTTCTGTGAGGACCTTTTAGGTAAGTTTGTGTGGTATGTTCTTCAACTCTTTTTGAATTTTTACTGATTTTTTTATCTGATTGTCTCATTAGTTTCTGATAAGCATCAGTAAAGGTACCAATAATGTTGCTGAATTTTTCTGCTAAGCCCTGAAGTTTTCAAAATTTTCATGATACATATTTTGACATTATTTTAAAAAGTAAGTTTAGAAACGCCCTAGATTCCTAATGAGGTATCCTTTTATCATTATCTATATATTATTTACATTGATGTTTTTCATCTTAAAGTCTGTTTTATCCAATATTAATATAGCTATCTTAGCTTTCACTTTCAGCTTAAGCTTTTAAGGTATTTTTTCCTATTTTTTTTCAGTCTTTCTAAATCCTTACAAAGTGCATCTCATAAGAGTGTAACGTTTCTTTTTAGCATAATCTGACCATTTCAACTACAATATCTATCTTACATACAAATATAATTTGACACATGCACATGTAAATCTGACATTTAATATGTGCCTATTTTATGCTCTTTTTCTCTCCATTCCTTATATATTTAATTGTTTTTATTTCAATGATTCATCTCTTTCTCTTCTATTACAGGCTTTTGGGATTCCTTCAATAATTACCCTTGAAATTACAATATTTATTAATTTTATTAAAATCCGATATTAATATTTTTATCCTATATAATGCAATTACCTTAGAACTTCTAGACTCCACTCCCTTTGCCCCATCTTTACTTGCATTTAACTGACATTCTGCATTTGGTTCTGTGCATAATTTTCACTTCTGGAAGGCAAGATGATGAAGATGATGATTCTATCACATGTCGATATCCACGTTCACTGAGCCACAACTCATCATTGTTATTCACCTTAATTTCTTCCTGTATCTCCAGCTCTGTATCTGGCCTAATCCTCCTTCTGCCTGAACTTTTCTCACTTAGTATTCCCTCTGCTGCTGACCTGCTGGAGACTAAATCTCTGTTTCATGTGTCTAAAAGTGTCTCTATCCTCCTAGAACGTGGAACTCTACCTTCTTGGGGTTTTTTTTCTTTCAAATTTTTGATTCCATGGGCCACCATGGCTGCTAATGAGAAGTTGGCTTGATGATGGCCATTTTCAAGTCAATACCGGGATTTGCTTGCTCTTTCTTGGTAGGTTGTTCATGGATTCTGTTTGAAATGTATTCACTTCTTAAAATTATGAGTATTATTTCCTATCATTTTCAAAAGTTCCCAGATACTATCTCAAATTTCACTATCGTCTCATTAGAAACTCTTCATGAATGCATGGTTTCCTCTCCTTTCTGGAAGTCAACTGAAATCATTGCCCACTGGACTTCCTATGCCTCTTGCCTTCTTTTCAGTGGCTTTCCTGTTGTCTGACCGACTTTACTCTTGATACATTATTCAGATAACCTTTAACTTGCTAATTCTTTTTCAAATATGCCCAATTTTCTAGAACTCCATCTAAATGGGGCTTTTATTTTGTTTATAACATTTTTTAGTTCCAAGGTTTCTATTTCACTTTTTTTATACTCTGACACTTTTTAGATAGAATTTGTAGGGTTTTTTCTACTATTCCAAAGATTTCCTTCAAGAGAATAAACAGTGGTTTTACAACTTACATCTGATTATTCAGCATCTATATCACCTATGTATCTAGATGGTCTTCAGTTTCTTTTTCTCTGTGTTTTGTTTCCTTGTGTACTGTATCATTTTTAATGTGTATTATACATTTTATCTGGAAAAAAGCACTTACTGGAATAATTTGAGGTTCAAGGTGGCAATATCTTTCCCAAGTATTTTGGAAACATGAGCAATAAAAGGCCACATTAACCTCAAGCAAAGGTTTTTAGAGCTCTAATATAGCATATAATCCAAAAATGTCCAGTTTGAACAAGAAAATAAGTTTCCAATTCATCTCTATTCCTAACATGTAGCATTATCCAGACCATACTTTGGGGAGTTACCATAAATATAACCCCTCTACTCTCCCTTGGTCTGACAAGCATTCTTCCCAGGCAAAGCACCTGAAGCTCCTCACTTGGCTGCTGGCTCACAACTTGGCATTACTCACTGTCCTGTCGACTCTGATTAATTTGAGGAAATTTGTTCCCCGGGTTTTTAAATTATATTCAGTAAAGCTGACTGACCCAAATTGACTCAACTATTGCTATCAACACCACAATTCCCTCATGTCACCTAGATCTGTGGACTCCAGTGAAACCAATAAGCAGATCCTCTGAATTCTAATTCTAGCATCAGCATATTTATCTCATAGAACATAGAAAATAGGCACTGTGTATAAATTGTCTAAATATAAGGATGTTGATCATATCCCTATTTTCTCTTCTTTTTTCCCTCCTTCCTTCTCCCTCTTTTCTCCTTCTGTTGCCCTCATTAGCCTCCAGCAATCTTATGCCCCAGTAGCTTTCAAGCTCCCTAAGAGAGAAAACACTGTTGCCAACCCATTCTTGCAGGCAGTTCTTCTGAAACATCCTCCTACTGCTTTGTGAGAAGGGAAGGGATAATAAGGGACTCTTGTTTTTAATTACAAATACTTCACTCTGTTAAAAGTCTGTTCTTTTCTCAGTTCCCTTCTCTATGACCATGTAGCAAAATTCCCTTGAAGGTATAACTGGCCCCATGCAACACATTCTGGTCCCTGAACCTAGAAAGTAAGAGTTTAGTTTCTTCTGATGTCAGCTCTTGTCTTCGTGATAATACAAGAAAATGTACACTGTAGCTAATGCTGTACTGAATGGGGTGACATTTTCTCAATAAATATTAAAAATGTGCACAAATATAATGGTTATACTGCTTTATGAAGACACTCGTACCATTGTGGTATTTTCTTAGCAAAGGCATCTGAAAGAGACCATAGCACACCTATATTGTGGAACATTAGTTAAAGATGAGTTACATTTGTTTATGCTGTAGAATATTTGTTTAATGATGCAAAGATATATTGTATTCTCTTATGCGGCACTTGCTTAACTATGTAAAGCTATGTTAATTTGCCTGACTAAAACACCTGATTGGTCTAATGAAGATCTGAACAACCAATAGCTAGACAGGAAAAAGGATAGGCAGAGCTGGTAGACAAAGAGAATAAATAGGAGGAGAAATCTGGGAAGGGAGAAAGAGGAGCAAAAAAAGGAGAAGGAAAAGAGGATGTCAGGGGCCAACCACCCAGCTACACAGCAAGCCATGGAGTAAGAAAGGTATATAAAATGGAGAAAGTTAAAAGTACAGAGGCAAAAGATAGACAAGGATAATTAAAGTTAAGAAAAGCTAACTAGAATTAAACCAAGCTAAGGCCAGGCATTGACAAGAAAGAACAAGCTTCTGTGTGATTTATTTAGAAACTGAGTAGCAGGCCCCCAAAGAGCAAAGAGCCAAAGAGTGAAAAACAACCAGCAATACATCTAGTTTGGGGAGAAGAAATAAGGAGGTTTTTCAAAAGTGATACAGGGCTAAGAAGACAGTTCATTAGTAAAGTGTCTGCTGTGCAAGCATGAGGACCTGAGTTCGATCCCCAGCACCCACATAAAAGCCAGATGCAGTGAAGACTGTTTGTAATCCCAATGCTGGAGCAGTAAAACTAGGTAGACCCCTGGGGCTCAGTGGACAGCCAACTTGTCTAATTGGTAAACCCCACTTCCAGTGAAAGATCCTGTTCCCATAAGCAAGGTTGACGGTGCCTGACCAACAACAACCAGCATCAACCTGTGTCTTCCATATTCATGCATGTGCATGCACAAAACTGTTGTAGGCATAGGCTGCTTGTTTATTCCGGGCCACCCAGACCTGAAATAATCACACAGAAACTGTATTAATTAAAACACTGCTAGGCCTATTAGCTCAGGCTTCTTATTAACTAACTCTTACATCTTAAATTAACCCATTTCTATTAATCTGTCATAGTACGAGGCTGTGACTTACTGGTCAGGGCCCAGTGTATCCTTCTCCTTTGGCAGCTACATGGCAACTCCTCGACTCTACCTATTCTCTCTTTACATCTCTGTTCAGATTTCCTGCCTGTTAAAAGCCATTGACTGAAAACAGCTTCTTTATTAACTAATGGCAATAAAACATATCCACAGCATACAGAGGGGAATACCACATCTCCAAACCACCTGCACATACGTGCACACGCACACGCGCACATACACACACACACCCGAGCACATCTATCTATACATGCACACACACACAGAGAGAGACACAACAGAAATGTCAATTTACTACAGAAAATTGAAGAAGTGATGTTTGTTTTACATTGTTGTTTTGCTTGGGAAGTTGTTGTATACTGTTTTGCTTTGTTTTGTTTTGTTTTTAATGTGGTTTGTTTTTTGAGATAGGGTCTCCCTATGTAGCTCTGGCTGGCCTAGAGCTTACTATGTAGACCTGGTTGGCCTCAAACTCAGAGATCTGCCTGCCTCAACCTCCCAAGTGCTGGGATTAAAACTGTTTTATATTGTTTTCAAAGTTCTAAACAACCAATCACTAACCTATGAGGAGTGATCCACTGATTGACTGACTCAGTAGAAGGACTGATTTCTCAGATTTAGGCATTAATTTTAAAAATGTCTGGCGGAAATGAGGAGAGAACACGAGGCACAAACAAATCCACGTGGAAGTTTATTAAGAGGGCTATGTGCTCACAAGTTCGGGGAAACGTGTGGACAGAAAAGGATAAGAGAGAGTAGGAATGGCACGTTTAGCTTTTAAAGGCTTCCTAGCACATGCGCACGAGGGGAAAGACATGCCACGTCAGACGCTGATGACGGGCGACGCTATGCCCTACGGTAAGGGAGATTCTGCATCAGACGCTGATGATGCAGATGGCGGGCGATCCACACATGCGCACACAGGGGGTACATGCACCGGCTTCAGAACCCGGTAGTGCAGCCTTACGGGTGGCTAAAAGAATTACAAATTTGGGTGCATATGACCAGAAAACCCTGGATACCTGTGGTTAGGAGGTAAAAGGCAAAAAGAATCAAGAGCAGAGAAAAAGATAAGGCTGGGGACCAAAAAATGCTGCTATGTACCCTTTGGTTCCAGCCCATCTCCTGCTTCCTCGGTATCACTCCCCTAAGGACTCTGACCAACCAACCCTTCTTACTCAGTCTCAAGAAGGTCTTGTATTCTGCAGAACAATAAAAATGAAGATCATGATGCAGGAACCTTCGCCCTCTGAGGTTCCCATACCTTCCCTTTCTCTGTCCTTCGTGACCCAAGGGGAAAATGTCTCTTCTGTAGGCTGGGCTGAGCCTTGCCGTCATGCTCTGAATTCATCTGCCACCTCTTCCTCAGACCTCTTGTCACTGTCAGTTTCAGGGTTGCACCTTTAAATGTGCTCAAGGCAATCACACTTTCAGCAAAGGAAATTTTCCCTTAACATAATTCCACTTCTTTACTACGGTATCTCTGGCTTACTTGGTTTTCATTTGGAGTTTGGGCTTTATTTTATGTGACCAGAATCATTCAAGCCAAGACTCTAGACCCACTTTCTCCCTCCCCAGTTATCGCCTTGCACCATGGCCATGTTCACTTACTATTGTGTCCTGATGTCAAACCCCTCCAGTTGTAAGATACTGAAACCTAACCCTGATGCGATGGTATTTGGAGAAGGGTCTTTGAGAGCCGATTAGGTCAGAAGAGTGCCTTGATCTGAGCTTCCTCCCTGGAAGAATCCTAAGGAGAAAGTTTTCTGCTGCTCTTAATTGGCCCGATTTATGGCGTTTTGTTAGAGTATCCCACATGTGCTAAAACACACATGACTGACTCCCTCCTGGGCCCAGACCCAATAGCCAGTCACTACTGTTGTTGTCACTTGCCTTTCTCACGAGTACTGTACACTCCAGATGTCCCTCTGGACTGAGCATCTCTTACTGCTCTTCGAATCTTGACCTCATAAAATTCTTCTCAGTTAGGACTCTCAAAATGACTTCTTGAATCACTGAAAGCAGAAATTGGCACCTACTTCTCCTCCAACCCTGGATCTGACTCATTCCCATGCCCCAGTTTATTCCCCAGAAGACATCCAAATATGTTTCTATTTTTCTCTTCTTCTACCACCCACCAGCCACTCAGTGAACGGCCTGAACACCTTACACCATCCAACCCATTCTCTGCAGCCCTGAGCACAATCTTTATGAAAATCTGAACCCATCACACTCTTGCTAAAAACGCTTAGATGGCATCTCAGTGGTCTTTGAGGGAAACACCCAAAGACCTTCTAGTAGTGTAGCGGCAGGAATCCTATTTTGGAAGCTGTGCACACCCCCACACACTTTCTCTTTTGCTTTCCCTACAAAACAAATTTCTCTCTCGATGGCCTGAAGCAACCATCTGCTCAGGTAATGATCCAGATCGTGAGAGAACAACACAAAGAAGATGGGAGGAAATGTGCATGGCCCAAGTTTATATCTTCAAAATTGTATTTTACACTAGACTACTAGCTAGGTCAGACAAGATTTTCAAGATCCTTTAACTCCCTTTTTTAGCTTAATCCAGAATCAAGTCTGGATGTCCATATCATTGAACTCCCCAAAGTACAAAGAAGGCTCCTTCCATGTTCTATGGTAGAAAACAGAACACCCAGTCACACTGTGCCACTGCTACAATGTGTCAGATGCAGTGAGCTTCTCATGGGGTCCAACAGCCTGCCGCGTGTACAGGAATAATGCTCAGAAGACCATGCTTCTCCAGCTTCAGGTAGACACGCAGAAAGGAGAACTGGAGCATGTACAAAAACGTAGCAAGAACTAAAGCAGAGATGGACATCCTTGGGGCAGTTATTAGGCTCTGACCAAATGATGAAGAGGTAAAGGGAACCATCCAAATGGTGAACAAACAGTGGGTGACAGCCTCCAGCACAGTGTTGGAACACAAACCATGGAAGATGGCCTCCAGCACAGCATTGGTGTTGGAATGTCCATGGTCAGGAAGACAAGGGACACTAGTGCAGAAATCAAAGGAGGCCAAGGACATTCTAGGTCACTGCATGACTCCCGGGTTTTGTTTTGTTTTGTCTCTGTTGTTACAAATGGCCAATACAGCAAAACCCCTGGTGATTCAGACACCATCTGGAAAGGTTCTAGTAAGGAGAACTTAACACTGAGCATGTTTGTCGTGGAATAATCCTGTATATTGTGTTGCTTTCATTGTTTTTAAAAAAGCTGATTGGCCAGTAGCCAGACAGGAAGTATAGGCAAAACAACCGAACTAAGGATGCTGGGCTCAGAGGAGTCGTCAGAGACACAGGGAGAAAGAAGATGAGCATGCCTTACTTAGAAAAGGTACCAAGCCACGTGGCAGAGTAGAGATAAGAAACATGGGTTAGTTTAAATGTAAGAATTAGCTAGCAACAAGCCTGAGCTATCAGCCAAGCACTTGTAGCTAATATAAGCCTCGTACTATGAAGGATGGAGGAAGCAGCAGACACACTCACCTACGAAGAATAGAGTTTGCACACTCCAGTGGCCATTCTTTTCATCCGTTTATGATTTCCTTCTTAGCTCCTACCCTATTGCACGATGCTGCCTGCCTACCATTGGCTCCAAGATGAGGCCATTTTCCAAAAGGAGGAGGTTGTACCTTGAAACAAAAGTAATCACCTCCTAAAGTCACTTTGCCCCCTCAAGCAATAAGAACTTCTTTCAGTCCACTTTGCTAGCCAAGACTGAGACACAGATCAAAACCACACCTGGAGCAGTACTGCTTAATTAGACAGCTGTACCCTTGGCAATATCTTACAGACTTAAGCTTTCTGGCCCCCTTTATCGGTTATTCCCACTGTGGACAGAACGCTTTTTCTCCTTTCTTGGCTTTTGACCTTTACTTATCTCTTTAACTGGTGTGGGTATCGAAGCCTAGCTTGTTGGGTCTGTCTGAACCCAGGCTTTTACCCTGAAAACTTCAGTTATACAATCAGGTTCAGTTAAAAGGCACAGGGTAGCCCAGGGTTTTACCACCCAAGGAAAACGTGTGGACATCTCATTCTTACTATGTTCAGCATGTGGGAGATGCTCACTGTTTGGATGAAAGTATCACCCCAGCCCCTGCCAAAGAGTCTGGAATGTTTGGGTGGAAGTCCCATCCCAAGCCCCCTCCCCTGGGCATTGCCTCAGTTTAGACTCCAACCCCAAAAAAGCCCACCAAAAGGTGACCAGATGATCAGAGATGCTCAAGACCACTCCCACCGGGGATTTAAATAGCAACCCAGAGAACAAACATGTGATGTTGCAGTCTTCCTTTCCCAGCTCCTCTCTGAGGCACTGGAAGGCCACCTGGGAGCACTGGTATCCATTAAACCTGGGCTTTTTCTAATTCGGTTTGATTTGGTCTGATTCGGATTATTACGTCGGCAAAGAGGTTTATCAGGGTGCAAAAACTTCATCTGCAACCTATCCAATAAGAAAAAGCCAGTGAACTAACAAACAATAAAGAATTTTTCAGAGGATTGATTTTCCATTTACTATTAGTAGTGTATATGGTTTGGGTTTGTGTCTGTGTGTATGCATGTATGTGTGTGCATATGTTTCTACATGCATATGTGTGGATGGAGTGCACATGTACAGGGTGGGACACGAAACTGAGTCACCAACTGATGTCCAACATAAATTTTCCAAATCAACATCAGAAACAATGTAAGTACTAGAGAAGAATTGAGAGGAACACACCCTCTTTCAACATGGCTGCTACCCAAGTCCCTCTCCCTAAGTCTGTATCCAAAGGGCTAATTAGAATATTTCTCCTTGGAGTCTTTAATTTGCCTCTGCAAAACTTTTAGCAAAATTGAAATGTCTTAGGAAGAGAAATACTCAGGCTGCTGTCGTTGCATTTGAAAGAGGATTAAGACAGATAACTGAGAAGGGCCTGGAAATCAGGCTATGGGGAAGGGAAAAGATGAGCCAAGAGGATGCAGGAACCCTGTGGAGGAAGTGTGTGCCCAAGGTAAGTTTGGTCCTAACGTCATTCTAAACTGGTTTTGTGTAAAGTCGCAGGGGCAACTGCCTCTCAAGAAACACATTGCAGATCACTGAGATGAAGGAATGAGCTCAGACTAGAATAGAAAGGAAGCGAACGAGCCTGCTTGGCTGGAGGGTTTTTGTTGTTGTTGTTGTTGGGTTTTTTGTTGTTGTTATTTTTTACTAAGAATAAGCAAACAATGGCTGGGCTGGAGAGATGGCTCAGCCATATAAAGGCAAGGCTCCCAAACAAAACACTGAGAACTGTGTTTTCTTGGGGTTTCTGTGGCCCCAGATTGTTTACAGACTGGTCACTGCAAGGTGTCATTAGTGAAGAACACTGCATCAATCCATAGACAGGGTGGTGAGATGGAACATGAAGTACCTATGAGGGCTCAGGACGCTGCTGGGCACCCTCCAGTGTGGAGAACCGTGGGGAACAGGTAGGAAGAAAGCAAAGAAGGATGGAGGAAGGGGGAGAGAAAGAGCCCAGGACCGCGGAGGGAAGATTAAGCATCTGGAAAATTACTGCAGTCTCAGGGCTTTGGCGCCTCAAAGCCGATGAGTCATCAGCTGGTTGCCTAGGCAACAGCTATTTTCCGTCTGCTGCTGATCAATTTCATCTGCACAAATGTCCCATGAAACTGTGAGCTGTGAAGATAATAGACCCGAGTCACAGAAATCCCTGCCAAACGAGGTCTGCATTTTAAATGTTCTGAGCAAGACTTCAAGCATATCTAGCTAGCTAGCTCCTTCCCTGGGGTCTCTGTGCTAACAACCATAGTGAGACTGCCAGAGAGCAGCAGGAATAGGCAGGAGGGGACTGTCACCTCTGTTATCCCAGTTACAGCCCAAGGACTGTAGCTACCCGACCTCGCCGTCCACAGCTTGACACAGTGGCGATATGGCCATCCTTGTTACATGTCTCTGAACAGAAGCAGACCAGAGGTCGGTACAATGCCGTTGGGCCTGTGCTCCTGGATTCAGGCAGAAGATGGTGGTCAGCACTCAACACTTCATTCTTGCCTGCTTTATTTTCCCTCCTATCATTCGTCACTGCGTTCAATATGTGGATGTATATTTGTGTGTGTGTGTGTGTGTTCTCCATTAAAACAAATGAGGACAGTCATTTTTTCCTATTCACCATTCATCCTTATCCTCTGGCCTACCTCATCATCCTGCGCATATTAAACAATCAGGAAAATTTGCTGAGTAACAAGCAAACAGATGGTCATGTTTTTTTGTTTTGTTTTTGGGTTCTTGTTTTGGGGATTTTTTTTATCATCTGTAAGACCACTCTGAAATTAAGTCAGTCATTAAACCTCCCTCCCTCCTGAAAGATATTTGGAGGTGCAAACATGGCAGGTCACTGGTGGTGGGAGACAGACAGTTATGCCATGCAGAGAGATCTTGGATATAAAATTGATTTAGTGAGTATTGGAAATGGCATAAGAGTAAGGGCTTATTGAGTGGAGGGGAGAAGGGGGACAGAGAAAGAGGAAAGAGAGAGGGGAGAGAGAAAAAAGAGGGAAGGGAGAAAGGAGAGAGGTAGTAGCTACCTGTTCAGAAGAAGGATGAACAAGAGAGGGGGAGGGAGGAGGAAGAAGAGGAGAGAAGGCTTGAGATCAGCTTGGGGGTGAGCGGCAGAGCTTGTATCTTAAAGGGACAGGGAACCCAGTGGTGGCCCACTCCTTCAATCTCAGCACTCGGGAGGCAGAATCAGGCAAATTTCTGTGGTTTGAGTCCAGCCAGGTCTACAAAGCAAGTACCAGAACAACAAGGACTGTTACACAGAGAAACCCTGTCTCAACAAAACAAAAAAACAACAACTACAAAAAAAGGAAGATTCCCTCTGGATGGGCAAAATTCCTAAGGCCATTTCTGCACTACAGATAGGACAGTAATTATAGTACCACAAATTCAAAAATTGTCATAATTTTGTGTTTTCTCTCATTCAGTCTTATACTCAAAAAATAGATCTGAATTTCATAAATATATGATCACCTGATAGCACAAAAATGAAAGAAGTGCCAAGCCATTCATATGCTACCATCATTCAGGAAGGGTTTACCATATGACAAACACTCCGTACATGTTCTCATCACATCAGGGGTCTTATGATTCCCATTTTATGGATGGCAAAGGTGAGACTAACAGGCATCACCTAGCATATGAATGGTAGCCTCAGTCCCAGATATCACCTCCCTGCTTGCATACTGAGTGCCTCAGTATCCCTGCTGGTGACATTTCCAAGAGCACATCATTCCTCCTTTAAACAGCCCAGACGCCATGTCTGCCTGAAGTGTTCTCGCATGCACTGTGTTTCCTTGTTTTCCCAACACCTCCATGTAAAGTCTAAGCTTTGCTGTAATCATGGGAGCCTCCATACAGTACTGTTTGATGACTGGCTCAATACCATCTGTCACGTGTTCTAGATGGAGAGAACAGAGAACAAGAAGGCAAAAAAACTTGTCTGAAATCATTGCGCTGAATGAACCTGGGACTCTGAGCTTGGTGCTCAAAGGCCTTCACACACTAGCCCAAGTGATCTCTGTTAACAAATCCCTTATGGTCCCAGTGTGACAACCTCAACCCCTGAACCACACCCCACTTGGATGGTGGGTTCCTGCTCTATGCTGTCCCTAGGAAGCCTCAGGATAGCAAAGCACTGAAGTATTTTGTCAGCTAACTGCAAACACCCTCTTCTGGAGGCCATAATAACTGTAAAGCAACCTAAGACTGAAGAGAAAATCTGAATATCTGAAGAAGAATCCAAAGTTCCTAGCTTAATTTAGAAAATGGTACCAGATATTGCAACTAATTTTAGCCTTCTTTTCCACTCATCCTCATTCTCTTCCAGAAAGAAATGACATTGCATTATACTTGACAAAATAAAAAAGACTTCAAATCATACCACAAGGAATATGATTCTGGGAAAGCAGATCTTAAGAGGTCCCTACGCATTGGCTTACAGGCTAGATAGGAATGTGTAATGAGAAAATACAGAATTATACATTCTAATGTAAGTTTTTATAAGACGTCATGACTATTCAGAAACTCAAGCATAAAAAATGAACCTGTTAAACAATGACCCAAAAGGCAAATTTTGCCATTTTACTATTAGGTAGTTCTTGAACCATCTTATTTAAGAAAAAATACATATTTTAATTCAAAATAAAACCTGATCTTAGTCTACCATTTTAATCTACAAAGAGACCTGAGATAATAACTAGATGACAGCATTAAAATCATAGATGTACTCATTCAATACCATTTCCACATAGAAATACTTCTTCAGTGATAGGATGCTTACTTAACTGAACCCATAATGCTATTTAAAATAAAGAAGATTTATTTATTTTTATGTGCATTTGGTGTTTTGCCTGCATATGGGAAGAAGCCAGATTCCCTGGGACTAGAGTACAGACAGTTGTGAGCTGCCACGTGCGTACTTGGAATCGAACCCAGGTCCTCTGGAAAAGCAGCCAGTGCTCTTAACCAATGAGCCATCTCTACAGCCCATAATCTATTTCTTAAGAGACTAGTAATAAATAATGTTCATCTAAATTTTACTTTAGCTACAATTCATTCCTTGTATTTATACATGGTTTAAATCCCTCAAAAATCACCAAGTTAGAAATCAAAATTATTTACAAACCAAGTCAGTTATCTTTTGTGTTTTTCTAACACACTTTGACCCTCAATTGTGATAGCAAGATGATGTTTGATCGTTACTTTTCAAGATAAAAGTCATTGCATTGATTCTAATGGTGACATACAAAGCAATGTTGGGGTACAAAAACAACTCAATTCTTTTAATAATTGTGCTATTGCTCAACTGATCTTAATAAAATAAATTATTTTAATTCAAAATTAAGTCTGATCCAAATCAAACTTTGCATGGTGTTAGCATTCAGGAATTTACACTAACATGCTCTCGGGGACCTAGCAGCAGCCAATGTGGGACACTGTAGCTACCGCAGCCACCAAGCAGAATACTTGCACTATGTGGACCTGCACTATATCCCCTTATGAAAGGCAAGGTCTTCTCACCCCTCTCGCTTTCCTTCTGCTCTCATCCAGAGACCACCTCTACACCTCCCCGCAGTAAGCCCCCCACATGAGCTATGTTGCATGGTGTGACTTTGACAGGCCTCTTGGCTCCAACCCACCAAGGTCGCCTTCTGCCACTAAATCATTACACATGGGATCATGTATCTGAAGAAAGTTAGACTAGAAAACAAATGCATTGATCTACCGATTGTCTCTTCAGTTGTTTATATCTGGCCCATAGCTTGAATAGCACTCTTTATTGCACTCTTGGGCTAATGAACCATATGTGTCATCACTTAGTCTGGAATGTGGAAGCTTGGCTACTAGTGGTCTTATCAGAAACAGACTATTCTCATTATTATCATTTTCAATATTAAAATTTTTAGTAAAGTTGTTTATCTCTCTTTAAGCTATATACACTTTGCCTTAGTCAAAAAGTTGAGTACAAATCACATTTTTAAACATAAGTTATATTTCCCATTTATTGGTGTAAATATGTTCCCAGTTATTTATGCTATTGATTTATGTGAGTATTTTCTTAACTTTTATCCAATATAAATGACCTAAGCTCTTGGTTCTAAAAATGTCAGGTTTTTAAATATTAATCTCAAGCAGCTCTGGGAAAACCCAAAGACAGGACATCAAGTCGGAAGAAAAGAGAAAGATAATTACTAAACATAGACTCGTGGCTGGGGAATATTGTCAGTGCAAGGCTTTACATGACAAAGAGATAAGGCTGGAGGAGTGAGCCGAAGCTGGATCTTGAATGGCTTCACCAAGGAGCGTAGCATGTGTAGAAAAGTCCATTGGAGGATGGTGATGGAATAAGCTCAAATTCTGAATCATAGATGACTGTCAACAATATGAAAGACACACTGGAGGACAGAAAGAATGGTCACAGCGACCCACAAGGAAAGTAATGAAGGACTAACGGAAGCAGACTGTGGGAACTGGATGTGATGACGCATGTGCCAAGGGAGTGTGAACCGAGAAAGAAGCACGAGAGATAAAAGAGCGGACCTTGATAATGGACAACCGAGGGTCCTGTGGTTGTGACCTAAGAGTAGAAGCAGTCTTGGCGAAGGTGTT
The DNA here is from genome assembly GCA_001685075.1 of Bramus lutescens. NCBI lineage: Eukaryota > Metazoa > Chordata > Mammalia > Rodentia > Cricetidae > Bramus > Bramus lutescens. The sequence continues at coordinate 624,239 of LOEQ01000884.1, forward strand.
CCAAATGCCAATGTCGGTCCTGGAAGAGTATCCTGTCTAGATAGCTCCGAGAAACTGCCATCCAGAAGGCAGACAAACGTTAACTGGCCCATGCAGTGGGTGTTCTAAGTGGGTTTAAATGAGTCACTCACCATCAGGTACTTGGACCCTTATAAAGACTTGTCTCTTGTATTGGTTTAATAAAACGCTGATTGGCCAGTAGCCAGGCAGGAAGTATAGGCAGGGAAACCAGAACAGGAG
>LOEQ01000884.1:624509-640102 GCA_001685075.1 Bramus lutescens
TGGGAAGAGGAAAGGCTGAGTCTGCAGTCATCACCCAGACACAGAGGAAGCAAGGTGAGAATGCCTCACCCATAAAAGGTACCGAGCCATGAGGCTAACATAAACAAGAATTATGGGTTAATTTAAAATGTAAGAGTTAGTTAATAAAAGACCAACCAGTTTATAATTAATGTAGGCCTCTGTGTGTTTCTTTGGGACTAAATAGCTGTGGGCCCCAGGCAGGACAGAAATCTCTGTCAACAATCAGGTTTCAGTAAAGAGAAACAGTGGCCTCTAAGTGTGTGAAAGAAATAGCTTCTGTGAAGGAAATGAGGCTGAAAAGGACCTTGGAGAGAGTGATGCCTCAGAAGTCAGAAGGAAGCAAGACCAGGGATAGGGGCCCCACCTGCAGGTCCAGCACTCGGGGGTGGTGATGGAGCACTGCCCAGTGAGAAACAGTGGGATGTTATTTCATAAATATTTTTTAAAGCAAAGAGAATTTCAAGAAGAAAATGCTCCCCACAGACAATGCTCAACAGAAGCAAAAACATCATTGCCAGAGCTTTGGAGACTCCATTTTCATGTGATCCGGAGAGTGAAGAAAAGTCAGAAAATAAATTCAAAACTGAAGGAAAAACCACAGGCAGAACCAGATTATTTTTGGCCTCATTATTTTTTAGCAGATGAGTTCTGAGCACTTTCCTTGAAATTGTCAAACAATATATTCATACTATAAAAAGTTTTGAAAATACAGAAAACAAAAAGTCACCTGAGATTTAGGCATCACAACAACGCCATTACCGCTGTGATATTTTCTCTTGGCCTTAAACAGGGAATATAAGCTTCCTTTCAGAGCATTAGCCCTTAAAGTGCCTTAAGGTGCCTAAGTGCCCTCAAACATCTCAGAACTCGCTAAAATTTATCTACAGTCATCCCTAAAGTTTTGACTTAATTCAAAGCATTGTTTCTAGAACAATACGAGAGTAAAAGACAAAATAATCCTCCTGCCATCCATTTAAGAAGCTTCATTACAACCTGGTGTTGATATTGGAAATTCATCCAGCCCTTTCTCTTCTTCTGGCAACTCTGGCCTTCCCCCAGAACATGGCAAGTCCTGTGGATTTAGCACTTGGGGAAATGAGACTGGGAATCGACCTGCTACAAGCAGCTTTCTCCTGCTCCCACAGCCTCCAGCTCTTAAGCTTGCTGGCTGCCTGAGCTTGCTGAGAGAATTAGAGAGGTTCTAGTTTGCTAAACCTCACCCTCAGGACAGCCTGAGTAACACTGGAAAGGCCGTGTGGCTCTGGTGACCACCCCTCTGCTTTTCTGATACTCCTGATAGCAAAACACCTAAGGTTTGCCCTGGACTGATGAGAAGAGGGATAAAAGGAAAGGGTGTTTTCAGTGCCAACCTTTCATACAGAATTTACCAGGAAAAAATAATACACAAATTGTTGGCAAGGATGAATGAAGATTTAAAAATTTCAAAAATCTATAATTCTAGTCATAAAGGTATACAGGGTGATAATAACACTGAAAGGAGAGCTACCTGCCTAAATATTCACATTTTGCCAGGAGCTCTTCAGAGCCACAAGCCTTAACCCAAGCGTAGCACATAGTATGTGTATACCTTGGAAGTATAGTCTGGGACACCTCAACTGTAGTAGCCTTCCCAAAGCCTTCCTTTCTGTAGATCTAAAACCAGTCACTCCAATGATGGTTATTCCTTTCATATAAACTCATGAGCATGCCTGTAGATACAACATGGTATTCCATACTGATAAAATGAGAGGTTCGACTCTTCAGATCACATGTGAAAAGATACTGAGACGATCCAGTTCCCAGTCTTACAGATGAGGAGACTTAAGCCCAAAGAGGAAGAAACGCAATGCTCAAGTCACACAGCTGATGCAAAGCAAGACCTGTCTACTCTTCCAGCACCTTCCCAGATGCTACATCAGAGCTGCCCATACTGCCTCCTCAGTTCACGCTGACTGCTTTAGAAGGCATATCCCTTGGGGACCATGAAGCCATCTTTCCTGACGCTGGATCTCCATGGTGCTGTGTATCACCATGATGCTGACATCAGAGAAGATGCTTTTTTCCATCTGTACATCTCTGCCTACTTCTCCCCCTCCTCTGGAGACTTAGAATTTAGGATTCAAATTTTAAGTATCCCAAAAGAGCTGGGTCAGCATTCATTAATAAATAATGAAGTTCAATTGCTTCAGATTCCCTTCTGGTCCCACCTGAACACAAGGTGCTTATAACTACCCCATCACTGGGAACAGGAAGAGCAGGGTGGTTGTGAGCAAGCCCACTTTTCCACAGGGACCCTTCAACCCTCGGTCCTTTGAGAGCATTGTTGAACACCTCCTGAGTTCCATGCCATAAGTCTTGCACAGAATGCAAAAGCTATCTGCCACCAAGAGTGGTCCTCTAATACTGTTTTGTCCTCTCTGGCCTTAGCTGAATAAACTTGGAGACAATCAAATATCTCAGGTAGTTTTATTTAGATACCCTAACTCTGATCATTTCAACTCCCCCAAACAGAGAAGAAGAGCTCAGAGACTGGGGGTTAAAATGGGACAGTGACAAAGATTCAATGGCTATGAAACAGTCTTGGCCAGAGCTCGGTGTTACTCTACCCTATAATTCTTCTTTTCTCCCTCAAGAGGCATCCACTCCATAGCCTTTGCCCAATATCCACACCTGTCTAGCTATGCTCTCCCACTTTGGTTCTCCCAAAGATGTATGCTGTGTGCTTAGTCAGGTTTCTGTACTTCTCTGAACTCTCATGTCCAATGTGTAATGACAGTGATCTCGTATAACTGTTGGAAAATTGAATAAGATGAGTAAAAAAATCCAACCTGGAACCAGATATTAAAGAGCCCTCCATGGTCATTAAACAATTATCATTATTCTTTCTATGGCTGCTATCATTATTTTTTAATAACACTTTCTTTCCCTGGGGTGTTTGCAGTCCATGGTAGACAAAAGACTGCTAAATTGCGTGAGAAGCTTCCTAACGGCAGGCCTTCCGACCAAAAGAACACACAGTCAGGCAAGGGTCTTTCATGATCTCCTCAAATCTGCCCTTCTCCATGAAGTGTAAACCCAGCTAGGGGTTTACAGAAGCTGATCCCCATGTCTGAATCTCTTTCCCAATGTGGATCATGTTCTGTAGCTCTGCAGCAGAGACCCACGTGACTCTGCTGCCTCTGCTGCCCATGAACAACCAATCATCAGGCCCTTTAGCACAGAGGCCCAAGGAGCAGGGAGGCAGGCTCTTGGGTGCAGCTTCTGTCACCCAGAACTCAGCTTCCCCAGCTGACAGCTAATTCCAGTTCTCCTGGTTCTCCTTGAGGGTCCAGGATGACCTAAGGTCAAGCAGCCCAGGGCCTCATCTGAAATTCATAAGGAAACCAACAGAGTGGGCTCTGCCCAGCAAATGTCAGCACAAAACTGCTTCCAGCTCCAGGGAAGCACCAGGACTTGGCTTCTGTGCATGCCAGCGCTGTCTTTTCTGTCCCCTCCTCTCCAGCCCCATAGCTGCTCCTCAGCCAGAGTTTGCAAAATCACTCCCCTGGATGAATAATGAACAATTAATATTTACTAAGTGCTTATCATGTGCCATACCATACATGTTTAGTTTTTTTTTTCCTGTGATTCTTTAAAGCCTCATGGAAGAGAAAGTTTCTCCATCTCAATAGATTAAAGGATGCTCAAAGAAATGAGTGTGGACCTGGATTTTTGTTCTCCTGTCTTTCTGAAGCCTCCTTCACCCACTGCCCTCCACTGTATCTGTCACCATGGATTACTAGTCAGTCTCTGCTTTGTCTCCACTAAGCCACCCAGGAACCACCTGAAAGAATTCCTTCCTGCAACATGAATCCTAGAAACCCTTCAAAGACTCCCCGTTAGGTTCAAACGAGGTCAAGGCTGCCTAACCTGGTACCCAACTTCCCAGCTTCACTCACCCACCTTTCCAGGCCATCTGCTGCATCCCCCGACATGTTCTGTGACAGGAAGCTGTTCAACATCCATCAAAGTTTCCCTGATCCTGTACCTCTGTCTTCACAGTCACCATCCCTCTCTGGGGAATGTGATTTCCCCAGTTGGTTTCCTGACAAAGGTCCGTTGAAGATCCAACTCAAATGTCAGTTCCTCTGAGGTTGAAAAGCACCTTGGAGGTTACCAAACATACCTCTAGGAATGCTAGGGAGGGGGGTTGCAGGGACCGTTAACCAGTAAACTAGAGGCCAAGTGGAACAAAATGGAAGATGAAGAGATCCTGAAAATAGGGACATGCTGTCTCGTGCCTCTGTGAATTGAGCTCCTTTGCTATGTCACACCCTTCCACAATGTTCTGTGTCTCCACAAGCCCAAAATCAGTGAAGCCATTAAAACTGTGAAACCATAACAAACCATCCCTCCTATAGGTGTTTTGATAAGGTATCCATTTTCCTGCTGGGTCCAGCAACCCTCCTGTTATTGTCATTGCCTTGCTATAGAAAACTGTGTACTTATTTGCTGGTGAGCAGCCACTCTCTTAGGCGGGAAGCACTCTCAGAGAACGGCTGTAGCTTTCCCTGCATCTTTTGGTTCCAGTATCTACCATCTGGTCTGGACTAGGAGAGCTTGTTGGAGGGTGGAGGAAGCATTCACTCACTGATCCACAGAACTGGTTAAGCATCTCCTGTGTGCCTGGCCCTGTGCTAGGGCACCAGGAAGGCCAAGGTGAGTAAGAGTGAGACTTCTCAGTGGAGTCCTCACCTTGGCCTGATGCTTATATAATCAAGGGCTTTTGTTGCTTCTTTCCTGACTTCCTTCCCAGGAAACAAACCGAACTGCAGAGCCTGCAAAATACCACCTAATTTCATCCTGTTTAACCTAGACACAAGTGCCATTCATTTAACTGCCACAGTGTTTACAAAAGAAAAAAAAAACAGCTCAATTGTCAGAACAAAATCACAGCTTGTGCAAACATCCAGAGCTAGATAGCCTGAAGTTCCTTTGAGATCTTAAAGTCATCGTGATGCTAATTTGTTAAGTTCTGTGAGTTGAATCAACATTCCTGATTAATCACAGATTAATTAACCAAACTGTGCTAAAAAAGAAAGCATTGAGGCCAAAAGTCATTATTTTTCTGGAAGACAAGAATATGTAATATTCAGCTGTGTCATTGCCTTAAATTCCTGTTGACATCCTTGTTTTCTGCCTGTTCTAAATGTCTCATCATTTGATAATACGCTCCTTGGTCCTCTAGACTAATGGGTTTTCTTTCAAGCCTTGTAGTCAAGAATGCTCAAACCTCTACCAAACCAATCAGCATAGTGTTCTCCTGAACACAGAGGCAGCATCAGAACCAGAGATGGCAAGAGCTGGAAAGCCTAGAGGTTTGACCCTTGTTATACAGAGAAGGAAAAGAGGTCAGGGAGGGGCAACCACACTCTACTATTATGTAAGCCTAATAAACTCTGCTAATGACAACAGCAATGCCCTGGCTACCCATTGCTTATTCCTTTAGTTATGACATATATATCTGCTAATTTGTAAGCAGGCTGAGGTCAGAGGCTGAGATGCTGATAATTGTTGATACCAGAGAGCCATATATTGAACTCATGACTAAAAAGCAGCTCAAGAAGAAAGGAAAAGATGCCCAAGAAAAAAAGAAGTGAAGAGAGAGAATGTTAAATTCTTGTTCACTGGGAAGTTATTGGTTTCTTAGGAACAGTCAGAAGCCCAGCATCAAGACAATTTACCCAAGGAAAGGATTCCAGAGCCTCATGGTGCCATAGAGGCAGAGCGGTATTCAGGATCACTAGGAAAATGCTCTAGGAAACACTCAAGACTTTCAGCCAGGACTTAAGTGAAATCACCAAATAATGGGTGGCTTCAAAGCCCCCAACTGGACATCTCTCATCACCAAATGAAGCTTCCAGTATCAGAAATGAGTTTCATCTAATCAAGTACTTAGCCAAAGGGGTCCCTTGGGAACCCCCAAACTACCCAGACTATTGCCAAAGCTATTGGTAGCTCTCCACAAACTGGCAGTAGGGCCCTATTGCTGAAGACATCACCTATACAACTCATTGAACATGGAGAAGTTGAGCTGGTGCCTACCTAGAGCCTTCACACTAGTGTTTATAGTACAGGAAGGTACTCTGCATACTACCAAAGGAGAATGGTAAACATCAACCTCGCTACAAACCTGCAGATATAAAGAATGACCTGTTTGCAAGATATGCTGGTACAGTACTGACACAAAGCTTGTGGGAGTAACTAATCAATACCTAATTTGATTTAAGGCCTACTCCATAAAATAGAACCATACCCAATGCTGCTTGGGTGACCAAGAACCTGAGACTAGATAGGCCAGGGACCTAGGAGAAAACCAAATACTACTGTTCTGCTAAAGAAATGTAGCAATATAATGACCCCTAACAACATTCTGCTATATGCATAGATCAGCGCCTTGCTCAGCCATCATCAGAGAAGCTTCTTCCTGCAGCAGATGGGAATAAATACAGAGACCCACAGCCAGACATTATGTAGAGAGTGAGAGGCCTTGGAACACCCAGCCCTAAAAGGGAATGCCTCTATCAAATCCCTCCCTTCAGGGCTCAGAGAACTCTGCAGAAGAGGAGGCAGAAAGAGTGTAAGAGCCAGAGGGGATGGATGACATCAAGGAGTCAAGGCCTTCTAGACACACCAGGGCTGATGCTCATATGAACTCACAGAGACTGAGGCAGCATGCGCAGGGCCTATTCAGGTCAGCACCAGATGGGGTCCTAGAGCTAAAAGGAGAAATGGACGCTTGCCCTTATCCCTAACCCAGAAACTATCTCCGGTTGAAAGCCACTTGCTACTGAAAACTTAGTTTTCTCCAAGAGAGTCTCACTGGGGAAACAAGCCACTCTTAAGGGTAGGCCCCATGTCCGCAGTATATGGCCAACACAAAACAAACTCAACATCATCTTTGGAGGTTCTTTGTGTCCTAATAAGCCAGGGATTTTTTTTTTCACCTTACAGATCCTTTGTGTGTATTATGGCTTCCTGATTGGGGTGTTTGTGGGATTGCTGTGTGTGCAAGCCTGTGTCTCTGTCCCTATATGTGTTTCTTGTCTTTTGCTTTGGCTCATTTTCTTGATAGGTGGTTTTGTCATATTCCAATTTGTTGGGTTTTTTTATTTATCTTATTGTGTTTTATTTTCTTTTATTATTATTCCTTAGATGCCTGGTGTTTTTCCTAAGGAGAGACAGAAAGGGTGTGGATTCAGATGAAAGGTGATAAGGGGAGGAACTAGGAGGAGGAAGAAGAGGGGAAACCATAATTAGAGTATATTGTATATCTTTTAAAAATCTACTTTCAATTTTTAAAAAAGGATTCTCACCCAGAATGTCTTCTATTAGTTCCTTATTGTAACAAGTTAGCACTAACTGAATGGCTACAACCACACTGTCCTGTGGGTTAGACATCTGCCAGGAGTCCCGTTGAACTCAAACCAACATGATTACAGGGCTTCATGTCTTCTGGGGGCTCCTTGGGAACAAGTGTCCATGGGCCTTTTCCAGGTTTGAGAAGGAGGGCCTTCCCTGCCTGTGGTACTCTTCTTTGGTCTTCAAAGCCAGCAGTAGCAGGTTCAAGTCCTCCGACAGTTCATCACCCTGCCCTCCTCTGCTGCCTCCTTCTGCCACTTGAAAGGTTCCTGTAATTGGATTTGAACAACCCAGAAAACACAGCACAGTTGTCCCATTTTAGGATCATCTGATCTGTGACTTTAATGTCGTCTGTAACTTCAGCTGCCCGTTGTCATGGAACCTAACGTATTCACATTTGGGACACCAAAACATGGTGGCCATCTTTGGACAGCCGTTGTTGGGGATGGGGAGAAAAAGCCATGAAGGGCTGTCTCCGGGGAGTAAAAATGAGTAAGAACTACACAGCTTCCCACAACACTTAAAAATAGCTCTGAATCATCTCACTCTCAAATGAGAGTGAGGTGATATGTCACCAGTTAAGGCCTGCCAAAGACAAACACAAACTCCCCACAGACAATGTCCATCTCCTCTAGAGTTTGTATATGAAATGCCCAGCATTCAAAGGCACATACAAGAGCAGATGACACCTGTTTTGTTCTATTTTTGACTTTGCCACTTCCGCCTCTAGAACCTAAGCCCCTGAGAAGAAGATGAAACACATCCTGCAGGCTCTATGGCCCAGAGACATCTTACTGTAGTTTGTGATAGTGTTCTGCTAATTAGGATTGAGTAAATGACTCTAGTGCTCTTCTTGACTGCCCTCCACTACAGAAGACAGCCACATGAGCCAACCCTGAGCAGGGGTTTCTGAGTCAACAGCGAAATCTTCCAAGTTCAACCTCACCTGCAATAAGGCCACGACCTCATCACAATAAACCAGTCTAATGTAATAACATTAATAACAACAGGCAGACGAGAAAGCAGGCTGGAATTGCCACCCACAGCTTGCAACAGACAATTGCTGGAAGATGGTAGGCTTGGCGACACAGAGGGAGCCTTTATACTGAACTGTCACTTGGCTCCCGATGTCACAGCTACTAGAATCTTAACCTTCTACCTCTTATACATTTTGGATTTTAAAAATAGTTCTCTTAGACTTGCCTTTTCCTTTCCAGGAGAACTGCTGGGGAGCTAGAGAAGTGGGGTGCATGGGGACCAAGGGAACGTCACTGCTTTCTGACCTGCCCGTCACTGCTCACTGAGACAAGGGAAGTGGGGTGCATGGGGGCCAAGGGAACGTCACTGCCTTCTGACCTGCCCATCACTGCTCACTGAGACAAGGGAAGTGGGGTGCATGGGGGCCAAGGGAACGTCACTGCCTTCTGACCTGCCCATCACTGCTCACTGAGACAAGGGAAGTGGGGTGCATGGGGACCAAGGGAATGTCACTGCCTTCTGACCTGCCCGTCACTGCTCCCTGAGACAAACTGAGAGCAATATTAACAGAATAAACGACATTAATGTTTATTACAAATCAAGATGTCAACAGAAAGTGAGCTCCCAGTGACCCAGGAGTGGGGGCAAGTTCAACGAATGAGTTTTGTTTAGCCTTAAACCTGTTTCTATTGTTTCTTCCTTCCCAGCATTTCTTGGTTTGTTGACTTCTATTTTTGTGAGTCGGTGCATCTGCGTATATTAACACATGAGTTCATGGGTGTGGGTAGTGTGCCCATCTGTGGCTATGCATATGGAGGCCAGAGATGGACATAGGGCTCTTTCTCAATCCCCCTCCACTTGGTGTTTTAAGACAGTCTCTCAGTGAACCCGAAGCTTGATGGTTTAGCTAGGCTGGCTAGTCAGGAAGTCTCTTGCCTCTGCCTCCCTTCCTGGCACTGGGCTTACAGGCACACTGCCAGGTCCAGCTTTTACAGAGATGCTGGCATCTGAACTTGGGCCCTCATCCCTGCATAGCAAGTGCTCTGCCAGCTGAATTACCTCCTCAGCCACTATTAAATGAGTTTCAAAGGCCATGGAGTGGACCAAAAGGAGAGGCAGTGCCCCTGGGACAGTTTCTTTGGGCTTTGGGTAGGGTCTCTTCTGTTTCCTTGGCAAACTGATCTTCCTCTTTGTTGAGGCTAGGGGCACAGAGGGGGCGGTGCTCAAATCACTGTATTGATGAAAAGAGAAAGGCAAGCCCTTCACCTCTCCTGGAGCATGGGATCAGAGAGACTGGCTCTGTTCGAGGTACTGTGCATTTCAAAGCACTATATTCTGGGGTATTGTTATCCTCTAAAGGTCGGAGCCAGTCCCTCTGTGTGCCCATGAGAAGGCGTGCAGTCCGGAGAACCTGCACAGGGTCACGTTAGGATGAAAAGAAAAAAAAAGAAAGAAAAAAGCTTGTCATCTTCTCTGCCAATGGAGGCACTTTTTTTTTTTTCTAATTTGTTCAAAGCCTTAGTGTCTGAGTGTATGATCATAAAAACCCTGGACCAGAAACATTTTAAGAATTGTTCCAAATGGGAAAATTAGCCTTTATGAGTTTGAGTGTCCATCGAGCGACAAGTACACTACATGCATTATGTCACCGTTTCCTTAAAGCTCTGTGGGGCGGACTTTGGATTTCACAAAGCTTCTCAAGTTCAGCCATGGCAGTTAGCTGGGTCAAGATCACACAGGCAGGAAGCAGCTGCGCTTCCAGATCAGTGCGGTGGGGACGACCTGTGGGTACCAGTGTCTGCTTCTCACACGTGACCCAAATTGCAAATGTAACCTTTTCTGCGTCTCAGAAAGAGACTAGAGGCTGCAGATTTAAGGTGACTAGAAAGGAAATCTTTTGCTGTGAGGGCAACTTTCTGGGGTCCGAGCCACACTGGTCTCTCATGGTTCCCAGCTCTGTGATATTTCCGGAACCATAGCTCCTAGAGGAGGACTCCGAGGTAATACGCCACATAATTCAATAGGAAATTTCCTGAGAAACGGTAGAAAGGAAGCACTTTGTTAGAAGGAGAACCCACGCTTTCCTTTCTCTAGAATATTAAGGATTTCTGTGAAAGAAATCTTGTTCCCTATATGTCCTTCAGGTCATTCCAGCATCATCTACGCCCACAGACGCCGAGTACCGGGTAGTAACGCCTTGTGATTACCGAGCTTTTTATGGGACAGTAAGATTCATTTTTAGCTCTTCCTCATTAAAGGAGAGAGCCTTGAAATCAGCACATCCACCCACGTCCCTGGATCAGGTGAAGTTACCAGGGCNCTGGGCTCCCTGTGAGCTGCCCTCCCGCCGCCGCCCTCCTCACTGGAGGCGAGAATGGAGGAAGCAGTCTTTATTAGAAGTACCTGTCTGTCCTGGCCAGCCTCTGGCCAACGTCATCAAAAAGCCACCCCTTCATTGGAAAGTGAGGAAGGGGTCCTGAAGAGTCTCCACGCTCATTTATCTGTAACTTTGCTTTAGGATGCCAGGAAATTAAAAATGAAGAGGAACGAGGGGAGGGTCTGTGGTCACGCCAAGAGCACAAACAGACAAATCTAACCAGAGATAACCGAAAGCCTGTTTTTCTCCTCACCCATTCCCACCTTGAGCTTCAGTTAGCATCATCTCTAAGCACAGTCTTGCTCAGTAACATAGTCACGTGCCACAAAGTGGACACCGCTGACACCAATGAACTACATCCACAACAGTTAGAGTCCCATGAGACTCCTGGTGACTTTGCAGTCATGCTAATGACATTGCATACACGCGCATGACTGCACACAACTACAAAACAATCTACGAACGTGTTTCTCACAAGAAACCCCTCCCCATTGTTCAGAGGCACATGATGGTTGGAGGATTTCTTCATGGAGAACAAAATAGTAACTGTGTTACAGCTCTGAGAGGAAAGGCAGCCTGATGGTCAGGAGTCAAGGAATATCACAAAGGCGGCTTCACGCATATATAATGTACCTTGGTAATCTCCATTACCCACCCTGTTCCCCTCTTTAACCCTCTCCTACCCCTGCCAAAGTCCTTCTTCCCAGAGAGTTCCTCTCCAGTTCTCCTGTCCTTTTTAATGTGTATGTTTTGGTTTGTTGAGATCCACTGAGTTTAATTATAGCTGCCTGCATGAGCCTGGATGGGACGGGGGTGGGGTGTTCTCTACTGAAGCATGGGCAATTTCAGAGTGGCTATGGCACTGAAGAAAATGACTCCCTTTCTCCTAGCAACTATTAACTGTCAGCAGCTTCTCGGGAAGGGGTGAGGCCTCATGAGCACCCCCTCACCCGTGATGGAGCACTGACCAGCCTAGTCTTGTACAGGTTTTGTGTAGGTAACATGCTGCAACCACGTGACTTCACTCCCGGACCCTGACAAGGAGTGGTGAGTGAATGAAGAAAGGACAAGACACATTTAAAGGACAACTGAGATTAGGTGGAGGGCTGCTACCTCCCATGGAGGGCACCTACTGTGTCCAGAAACCTGGGACCTCAGCTATTAGGTAAGGAACAGGGGGAGGGGCTNNNNAGTCTTGGTAGGAGGTCTCTGTAGGTAAGCAGGCTCAGTCCATAGACATCTGGGAGGCAGAAGCTGCAGTTGCTAATTTTGCACACACTGGTCACTATTCTTCCTTAAGACCTCGAGGAAAACTCTACCATCTCTGTGAGCATTTCTGTGGTTCACCCGAGTACGGCTTTGCCACCCCTATTGGGATGAGGCAGTGGGGTTCTCAATGTAGCCAGTCACTCAGCAATGCGATCATTCAGAGTTTTCACTCACGTGAGACTTTCTCCACTCTGAACAGTAACAGCAGCTACTTATGAGTACAATAGCTACAGTGTCAGGTCTAAAAAACCGTCATTTCATAGTCTTTCTCCTCATCCTCTAGTTCTTACATCCTGGCTACCCTCTCTTCTACGATGCCCTGAGCCTTGGATGGGGTACATATACATTCTGTTTAACATCCTGCTTCATCCCAACTCTTTGACCAGTTATGAGTCTCTGCGTTAGCTGCTACCCATTGCAAAGAGAAGTTCCTTTGGCTGAAAGAACACTAATCCATGCGTACAAAGTAAAATATTTAGAAGGCAGTTCCATACCATGTCCAGAAATGATTTCTGTCATAAAGAGCCAACACAAGACACATTATATATCATCCAGAGAGGTCCTAGTGCAGAGCTGAATGCAGAATGGGGACAAAGAAAGCCAGGAAGACAGGGGACTCAGGCCCAGAGCCAGTAGCCAATGAGGAAGAAACTGAAGGTTTCTTTGGGGGAAGGTTAAGATAAGTGAGATTCTATAAAAAGTGCTTTGGAGATGTAGCAGAGAATGACACTATCCTTGTCACAGGATCCTCACAGAGAGGACAAGCAAGGCTCTGAGGGACCCAAGCAAGAACTTATACAGAGGCTCATATAAGGAAATTATCAGTGTTTCTTGAAAAACTAATCACTGAGCAAGTAGAACCATTCAAACATCAGGAAATTTCCTGACCTAGAAACCAGGGCAGCCCTTTTTTGGAAGAGATCCTGAGTCTGTCTCAATTTAGATCTTCAACACCTTGGATCTAACAACTCCTTCTTCTAGGAACTTAATGGAAATAGTGCTACCCTTGAAAATTTGCAGGAAAAAATCTTTACAAAGATATTCATTGTTGGTAAGACAAGTTTTGCAGCATTTTGCCTGAGGAAAATTTTCAGCCATTCCATTTAGAAAAAAAAATGTGTTCAATCTTGGGTAGAAGCCAGGGATGTCTCCAAACACCCTGCAATGCTCACTATACCACCAAAGACCAACAACGTTACCCTTGAGAAATCCCCCCAAACAATATAGACTATCATCATTGCTCTTGGTTGTCCACTAGAAGTCACGGATAAATTTCAGTTGCTGAAGAGACCATGGGATCTGAGTGCAGGACATAGAGAAAGTAAGCTGGAACCGAGCTTGAAGTTTCCTTCATACCAGCTATCAAATAATTAGCATTGGAAGGTGGAATGAAGGCTGTTGGCTAGAAAAGTCATCAACAGTCTTACAGATCTGTAAACCCTGGAAGCTACAATATCAATCTTTGAGGTAAAATGTGTTCACTGGCAAATAGTATCATGAATGTTATGGGGTTTCCAACCACCTTCTGATTAGATTTGAGTCATGTTCCGCAAGAAGGAATCATGCTTGGTACTTTAAACCTAGTCAAGAGTCTGTGGCTAGGGAAGTCATAGGCCCTAGAAGAGAACCTACGTGAACATATTGGTTATTTTGCTACAAGAACATGTCACCAAACTGCCTGCTAGATACTTATGTGTATGTACACCAAATAGTGCTTCTCTCAGCCTTCATCAGAGAAGCTTCTTATTGCAGTGGTCAGTGGTTAGTGCAGACCCATACTTGGACAATGGGCTGAAAATAAATGACCATTGCATGCTCAGCTTGAAATGGAATGTCTGTATCTTTTCCTACATGACTCAAGGAACATTGCTATCCAAAAAGAATGTAAGAGCCAGAATACAAGCGGTATGCTCCAAAAATAAGTCTTCCTGATATGACATGACCATTGTAAAGTGAACTCACTACAGCTATGGTTACTTGCACAAGATCTGTACAAGACTAGACCTGTCACCAACTTACCGTAGATAGGAGAGGTGCTTATGAAGCCCTTTTTTTTCTCTCTGAGAGACTATTAGCAGTTAATGATTGCTAAAGAATGGGACCTACTTTTCTTCAGTGAGTAGCCACTAATAAGTTGTTAATGCTCCAGTGAATAGCCCTATCACCACCACTGATCATGCCGTCAACCTAATTAAGCTCAGTAGGTCACACACAAACAAGATTAACCTTTTTAAAAACTTGAAAGTAGGAAGATGTAGCATTTTGAATGAGAATTGCCTCCATAGGCTCACATATTTGGAATGTTTGGTTCCTAGCTGCTGGTGGAACTTTTAAAGAAGGATTAGGAGGCGTGGCATTGTTGGAAGAGGTGTGTCACTGGGGGGAGGGCTTTGAGCTTTCAAAAGCCCAAAGCAGGCCTTGTCTCTCTTGTTTTCTCTCTCTCTCTCTCTTTCTCTCTCTCNCTCTCTCTCTCTCTCTCTCTCTCTCTCTCTCTCTCTCTCTCTCTCTGTCTCCTGTCTATCTGTCTATGGATCAGGATATAAACTCTCAGCTATTATTCCAGCTGCCTGTCTGCCACCATGCTCCCTGCCATGATGGTCATGGACTAACCCTATGAAACTGTAAGCAAGTCTCCAATTAAATGCTTCTTCTATAAATAAAAAGAAAAATGTGTTCGACCTGCAAGGTTAACCCTGTTACTATGCAAGATGCCATCTAACTTTATATAGAAACCATGAGCAGGCATCTTGCTTCTTAAATGATCCATGCCACCAAACAAGGGTCCCTTGGAGACAAGAACCATGATTCAGTCATTGTTCATTTTCAGACTTGTTACAACTCTAATATGTACAGTGTTCCCACATGCTATTTGCCAAACAATTGTATGCTTTAACTGGGTCTGGAGCAAATTTAGTCTCCTGCTTTCATCTAGAGCAGTGGTTCTCAACCTTCCTGATGCTGTAACCCTTTAATACAGCTCCTCATGCTGTGGTGACCCCCAACCATAAAATTACTTTTGCTGCTACATCATAACTGTAATTTTGCTACTACCATGAATTGTAATATAAATATCTGATATGAAAGATATCTAATATGTGGTCCCTGTGAAAGGGTAATTTGATCTCCCTTTTAGCTGTATCCTAATGGCTCCCTGGGGTAGGGGGTGAGAAGGTGCATCAGCAATGACAAAGACACTGGGAGTCAGGTAAAAAGCTTACAGCAGCTCACCTATTCAGCACTGGGAACAGCCTTATATTCCCTCTTCCCAGTACCCAGGCTGGGTTCTAATCCACTGACATCACGTGATTGCCCCCTCATCGGCAATCTGACGGCACCTGTTGCTAGGCCCTCAAGCAGACTCCAGGTTGCCTCATTGACCCGTCCCGCAGGCCAACCAATTTTACGGGCCTCGAAGGGGCATCGCCTGAAGATAATGGAGGGAGAGAGAAAAGGAACCGAGCGCGTAAAGGAAGACAGAATCAGTCTGAGATGCGTCAAGGTTCTGTTTATTTGCCGGCTAGGTTTTGCTTTTATGCAGCTCTTCACT